>VVHJ01032524.1:0-12520 GCA_015107715.1 Tylochromis polylepis
TATTATTGTAGGGTCTAGCTTACAATATAAAGCGCCTTGAGGCGACTGTTGTTGTGATTTGGCGCTGTGTAAATAAAACTGAATTGAGATTTTCCATAATTCCTATTAAGAATTGGATCTTTCCCATAGAATTGTTTTAAAGTAATTCTCCATGGTACCATCACATACTGTGTACTGGTAAATTTACAGTATCCGTGATGCATATAATGGAAGGACGTGAATGTGTCTGAACTATGGCAAAGACAAAGAAACGATAGCGTCAGTTGCCACTCATCAGTTTGCACTAAAGGTTCTTGCATGAGGTCCAGTGCTTCTCTTTTCACTGCAGCATGAAGATGAAGGTACAAAGAATGATGTTTGATCAGAAATGTCAGGAAAGGGAAGTGAATCATTTTGGACTCACCTTCTGCTGTTTTTACAAACACCACGCTCAGTAATATGATTCCACAGCACAATTTATAAGTCAAAACAGACCGCGGTGCTGTGCGGTGAGTGATTAATGAATGAAATCAGCGCTCGCTGTTGCACCCAGAGAGCTAATGTCTGCCGCTGCAATTTGATATTTGTGCAGAAAATGAAAAGTCGGCATTGGGTCTTGTCAGAAAGGATTCCCTCAGAGAACAAAGATCCGGAGCGAAGAGGAAGAATTTGAGATGTTTGGTGATGAAATTTATTCCCATCATTTCTGCACTCTGCCTCTTCAGCCTGATTAGACGAGCGAGACGCAGCAGGAGGAGACGATCCAGAGACAAATCCCTGATGTGATCAGATTCATCGTGTGGTACAAAGTCAGGGCTCGCACCCAGGAAACTGTAAAAACCGACTGAGTCGAGAAACAAACAAGAGGACATCGTTTCCACTCGGGATGAGGTGGATGTGTCTCCCTAACTAACTGTTCAACCATCACGAACCAGACTGAAGACTGATTCAAATAATTCACGTTAGTGACATAAAAAAAAGTCTTCAGATAGAATCAAACTACAATGAAACTCAAAATGATGATAGAGAGGCTCCAAACAACAACAGATTTAAAACTACAAAGACTCAAAACGTCAGGACAGAAACCCAAAACACAACAGGCGAGCTCACACAGTGACAAAAAGGCTCAAAACGTCCACAAAAAAGCTGCTTTCGGTTACTCTGTTATCCCCAGGGACTCACCCCACGTTTGCTTTAGCAGATTATTTTCACGTCAGTTCCAGTTCTTCAGGGAAATGTGTCAACCACTACAGTTTGTAGCTACCAAAGCAACAACAGAGACGCTCAAACTGCCAACTAAAGGAATCAAAGTGACAAGAAACAGGACTGAAACGAAAAAGGAAATCCCCCCAAAACATGACCACACTCAAAATCTAAGAGTCTCAAAAAGGACAAATGACAAGAAAACACACAAAGAGACACAAAATGATTCAAAGATATGACAACAAAGACTCAAACTGAAAACCGACTCAAAAAGACTTAAAACAGCAACAACAACGGACAAGAGAACAACGAAAGAACAAAGACAATAAAAACGACAACATCAAAGACTCAAAATGACAGCAACAAACGCTTGAAATAAAAACAACAGACATCAAAGAAACTCTCAACACCAAAAATGAGAACAAAGAAATCCAAAATTACAGGAACAAAGACTTAAAATGGCAACGCAGAGACACAGGAAGACATCAAAGACGCCGAAAACTACAACGAACAACAAAATGACAACAAGAACGACTAAAAATGACAACTGATTCAAAACGGCGACAATAAAGGATTCAAATAAACAACAGACATTTAGAAAACAAGGCCAACAAGGCTGAAAATGACCAAAAGGAAACCAGCTTCTCGTAATATTCGGGGGTCGGTCTGCATCCTTAAGAGAAGCAACGACACCAACAGCTGACTGTAAGTACGTGAACGTGATTGTGGCTGTGCACGCAAACATACACACCTCCTGTTCCAGTATTCATTTTACCAGGACAACAAAGACACTTAATTTTCCTCCATCGCGAACCCTCGCCGTCTCCATCTACGCCGCATCACAACAACAACAACAGCTCCCTGCCGCCGGGGATGCATTTGTCACAAATGTTCAGTAAAGCTTCCCGCACACACTTTCTCACACTCGCCCGCTGCCTGCTGTGAGTGTTTCTCATCTGTCAGCTGAATATGAGTGGTGCGGCTTGAAGGGGGGGGGGCACCTGAAGAGATTGTAAAAGCCTGAACGGGGGCTTTACTTTTGGCTTCCTGGCATCATTAGCGGGAAGCAGTGGAGAGCTCTAACTGTTGGTGCCGTGCAGCCTCGATGGACACTTTCATTTAATTTGACTTGATAGAAAAATAAATAAATGTGGAATGAAGCTTCCTCTTGTGTGCAGGGACTTACAGATATAAAACAACAGGATGTGAATTTCTATGTTTCAGAATTTGAAGATGAGAGTTTTTTGCTTCCTCAGAAAACCAGCATGCACTGTACTCTTGTGACTCTCCCACCCTCCTGATGGACCATCAAAAACCAGATTACAATCAAATTAGCAGAATTAAAGGTATATTTTATATTCTGTGCTTGTTTTCCTCTCCTGACACCTTCATTACAGAAATCCTGGTTCCATTTGCGACTTGGTAAAATGCCCAGATTTGTTGAAAACACAACAAATCTATCACTCAACTTTGATAAGGGACACATTCCCCCACAGGACGCACGTCTCTTTCCAAGCGTCTCTCTAAAACATATTGCAGTAGCATTTGGTCCATGCAGCAGCCTCTGGGGCTCAAAAATGAAGCCAACGCTGTGCCGCGAAAAAACCGCAGTTCCTCTAATGGCCACTTGAGGCTGGCTCCAGCAGCGAGTCAGTCCCCGCAGACTCCCAATGTTCAAATGTCCAAATTTACAGGAGAAATAAACACGTTTTGGTCTTTGTAGCTAATTTCCCCCTTCATAAAACATCACAGGTGGCAAAGCAGGATTTCATTCACCCTGTTTAAACTTTATTAAGGCTTAAAGATGCCGGCATGACCACAGAGAGTGGCAGGTGTGCTGACAAAGACGGTCTGCTAGGCTTCACCTCAGCTAACTGGAGTCCCTGAACTGGACCGTTTGTGCTGTTGGAGCCGTTTTCATGAAATTATCGGACCAATAATGTGACTGCTGTGCAGTAAATTTTACAGCACGTCCACAAAGTCTGACCTCCAGTTTTGGTGAAATTCTGGGATTTTAATTATCTGTTGCTTAGCACTAATTAACAGGTGTGTGTGTGTGTGTGTGTGTACCCGTGTACTCCACCCTCCAAATGAGGTCACTTCAAGCTTCAGAAAACCAACACGAAAGATCTGCACGAGAGGGCCAAAGTCTGCTCCGTCTGCAGGACACGCTGAGGTCTTTCAGGGTGTGCAGGACATTACTGAGGACATTTTATGACACAGCGATGGCCTCTGCAGTCTTCTGTGTGGTTGTTTGCTGGGGAGGTGGCAGCATGGAGAGTGACAAGAAACAGATTAACAGACTAGTAAAGAGGGCTGTCCTGGCCAGGCCTCTAGACTCCACAGTGGAGGTTGGTGAGAGGACGATGTTAGCCGAGCTAATGGACGACACTGCTCACCCCTGACTGTGGAGGCCCTGAGCAAGTCCTCAGCAGCAGACTGTTACAGCTACGGTGTAGGACAGCAGGGTATTGCAGGTCCTTCATAAAATAAATACCTGCTAAATGTACATGCATATATACCATCATTCCTACTGCACTTTACCTACATATAAAAATCTCTGTGACGTCGCTTCTAGTGCATTTTACTGAATATAGGGACCATTTGTACATCATACAAATTACTCTCGTATTTTATTGGCTTTTCAGCAGTTTGGGCTTTTTTTTTAACAAACTATTTTTCTTATTTACTTTGCTATTATTTGTATTCTTCTAATGTAATCTATCTATCCAGTAACACTTTAAAACAGAGCTTCACAGAGCAGTTCACACAGGGCGTGATGTCAAATTCATCTATTCGTCTACAGTCAGTTTTCAGAAACAAGTCACTCATTAACCAAAATCAAAGTCGGCTTTATAGAAATATGTAAAATTATACATTTACAGGTGCTGCTGTTCTCCAGCAAAAACTGAACCACCTTGTGAACATCAAACGCCATGAGAAGTTAGTTCAACTCTTTCAAAATACTCCGATAGCATAAAGGTGGATTAATTAAGGGATTCATGGTCATATACTGAACTGCACGTCTTCACTTTGAGCCATGAAGCATCATTCTGTGACGTTTGTTTATCAGATCAGGCCTGAAGAAGCTGCTGCTTGATGTTTCGGTAACAGCTTCTGTGCTCACAGGGCTGGGCAAACCAAATACCCCTTCTTCCCACACGCCACGAACAGAAATGAGACGACAGGAATAAAAGGACCTCGAGGCCACAAACCAAATTAAACTGAAGATGATCATCTTCAATGCATTAAACACATGAAGAAATCCGTGACTGAGCCAGAAGTGCTGTCAGTGGTTTCATCCAACACCCTGCAGGGCAGCTCAAAGAGAACAATCCAAAACGTTGTCGGATCTGTCGATCACTCAGCGACGGACTCTGTGAGCTGAAGAATTTCAGGAGGAAGCGGACTCGAAGCAGAGGGAGAGCGGAAGCTTCAGAAATGCTGACTATGAGCTGATAGAATACAGGACTAACACAGCAGAGGTCAAAGGTTAAACTCCCACAGGGCCAATCCAAGCTGCAGATGTATGCAAGTGGGTTTGCTATGAGGCACTTTGGATAAAAGCATCTGCCAAATGGGATGTTGTCACTGTGGGGCGAGTGTGCTCAGTCTCAAAAATGTCAAACTTTCACAAACTGAAAATAACAGCGCTGTTTTAGGCAGATGCATTCTGGGAGGTTTCCCCCTGTGGGACCTTTTTCACTCAGCCCGCTTCAGCTTACAGCAGGTTCGATCTGTTGATAAAGCCCCACTCCTTCCATAATTAATGTTCAGGTGAAAGGTCAAAGTTTTAGATAATCAGATCAGTGCATGCACAATAATCCCCGTGAGTCTGAAGCTCCGTCTCACACAGCTAGGGGCGTGGTCCTACAAAAGGCCACGCCCCACAGATTTATTTGGCTGCTCCTGAGCGCTGATTAGCAGTTATGTGTGTCTGTGTGATTCAGTCGGACATCTGCCTAACCAAGCACGGCTTCTTGTCCAAATAATGTCACTTCCCTAAAAAAGCAGAATGTGTGCAATCACGTCAAGAATGAAGAGACAAATTTAGTGCAGTTTAAAAAAGGCTCTGTTTCTGTACAGTAGGTTGCTGAGCTCTGCGTTTACATGTAAACACGCTGTGATCACCAGCATCCACGGTGAACACGTTACAGACGCTCCAGCACAAAAACAAGGCGCATAAATTCTGGGAGTTTCAGACATGGCAGCTTTTCACAGGTTTGTGATTGTGCATGAAATTTAGTGCCGAAAATGATCCGATTTTTTTTTATGGATCACTGAACGTCATACAAAGAAAGAGTTCTTTCTGCTCTAATACTTGTTTACATCTCGCAGTAAGTATCCCAGGAGCTGTCGTTTGAAAAGTGAGATCACAGGACACATGAACCTTTTTTAACGTCGCACTTTAACGTAACGTCTAACTGCCGTGACAACACGCACACGGGTGGGACTGATGGGCTCGTAGCTATGACCTCATGTCTGTGGTTTCGTGTAACGCTCACACATCGTCCACGTACACAGTGAGACACGTGCTGGACGTGCAGGATGTACCGTAGCTGGTCGCCTTCGTCAGACAGGAGCGCTAACGAAAGGAGGAGACGCAGAGTTAAAAAACTAAAGTCTTCAGATGGTTTTCTTGCATCTCCACCTTCTCCAGTCCAGGGCTGGTGTCACTCCTCTTCCTGTGCTTCCTGTCTGCCTCTTACTGTTCATCTGTGCGATCTCAGATCCTCTTCCTTTGAAGGTTAGCTCCTCATGTGGCTTCTCTTTTTTTTACATCCCTCTTTTGTTCTCCTTTGACTTCGCCTGAGTCTTTCCCCGTTTCTCTGAGAGTTTAGTCTGAGTGCGCGCCCTCAGTCTTTGTCTTGTTTCCAATTTATTTCCAGAGTTTGGATCCTTCGCAGCATGTTTGGACTTGTGGTTTAGCACCTTTGGACATCCTGCCTCTTACCTGCAGCACTTTTTGTTTACTACAAGCCTTCTGAAAATAAAGTATTTGATTTTGTAACTGTTGTTCTGTCTCCTTTGGTGTCTGGAGGTGGGCCTACGCTGGATCGTCGCCTCATTGCAAAACCAACAAAAGAAAAACACCAAAGGAAATTCACCTGCAATACACAGCAGGCTCCACACACACAGGATGTATTTCAGTGATCCTAACATCAGCAATCAGGCTAAGTGGTCACATGAAGCTGGTTTAATAAATCCACCCGGTGTTTATTAATCTAACTAAGAGACAGAATATAACCAATTACTAAAATGGACAGGCCCACTTAGATAATCAGAAGTATAATATTAGAAAACACAAGCTGAAAGCAACACGGACACAATAATAAGAACCGTTTGAATGTGCGTTCGCGTTAAGTGCTTTGCTCAGTACGACTGAAAAAGTGCAACACAAATCTGATTAAAACTAAGAAAGAGCACAAAAAATGCTGACTGTGTGAGATGAAAAGCTCATCTGCGTCAGAGCTCCGCCCTCACTCAGGAGATGTGACATGTAATTACAAATGCATATTCATATGTTCGGATGTACATAAAGCAAGTCTCTGTTAGCTCTGCAGCGTAAGTCACCACGCAGATGTGGCCCTGTAATACTGCGGGCGAACACCAGAAACACAGGGTTAAACCTGGAGGCACCTCTCCAAGCCCCAAACCCCGCCGCACAGTAAAGACCTCTGGAGTAGCTGTGCAACAGCAAAACACACACGAGTAAGTCTGAGAAACGCTTCACGGACACCCGGCCAGCAGCCGTTCAGATGCGTCTGCCTCGATGGATCGGCTTCCCTAGAGCCGCGAGCATGAGTGAAAAGCCAGCATCAGTCAGGGTGTGAATCAAAGCCGTGGAGACAGAGGAGACTCATGAGTCAACAGGAGCAAAAGCTTTACCTCCACAACGTCCTCAATGATTCAAAAACCCCTTCAGGTGCGCAGCTACACCTGTGATGCTCACAGCTCCTGTCAGGCCATCGAGGCCGCATCCGACTGGAAGACCGGGCGGGAGAGCTCGTGTCTTTGTGCCATCAGCAACCATCGGTCGATTTATCGTTTTGAGGCGTAATTTCCGGTCAAATGTTTGTTGCTGCTTGAAAAGGCTGATCTCCTCTGTGGTGCTTTTTAACCAGCAGAATTAAAGATGAGACAAATATGATGGGAAGAACGGGAACAAGCATTCAAACTTCAGATTTTCTTTCGACTGCGCCGAAAGCTTCAGTCTCTATAAACTTATTTTTAGGGCGCTGGCAGCTTTTATTAAACATTGTTTACAGACTGTATGAATAAGAAACAAGTTCAGCTTTTATAGTACGAGCGCGGCACTCAGACTTCAAAGCAACTTAAAATATAGCAACACAAAAATGTGATTTTTTTTGTGTTTCTATAATTAGCAAACACATCTTCTAATTTCTAAAATGTTTCCCTGTGCAAAGTCTAATCGTCTGAAAGGCCTCAGGTATATCCATCTATTCACTGCCTACCTACAGCTGCTCTCGTTAGGATTATTACCTATTTATTTATTGCTGTAGTTATCATATTAGGGTCTATTCTTTGTTTTGTTGCTCTTTTATTCTAATGGCACTGTTTTACGTTTGTCTGCACTTTCTGATGCATGCTTGTGCTCACAGTGACAATAAAACATGTCATCCCTCTGATGTTTAACAGGTCATCACAAAAAAGTCACCAAAACTTCACCTTTCATGCCATGATGAAACACATCACGCTGAACCGAGATCAGATTTAATGATCTACAGCTATGCATTTTTAGATGGAGGGATTGCTGTGTTTACGTGATACTGAGAGTGAATTATTTTACAGCAGACGTTATAAAGAATCAAACAAAGGCTCATAGAACCAAAGTGAAACAGGTCCAAAGCAGCTTGGAGGTAATTTGCATGAAAATTTAAATTTAATCCAAGTGGCCGCTTTAGAAAAATCTAAACTGATGAAAGACTGAAGCTGTGTCATGCACACTCAATAAAAAGTTAATGAACAACCTGAAGGGAAAGTCTGGAGAGCGTAAAAAGGTTCAGGGTGGCTTTTGAACCTTTCTGGATCAGGGTCCATGTTGCTCACTCTAATTTTCAACATGTACTGAGCCCTTCCCCTCCTGCCCCTGATGGGCAAAGCTTTTTTCATTCTGCAGCTTATTTCCTTTTATGTTTTCCCCAAACAGGGCACTTCTTAAAATGTGTTTCTTTGTCTTTAGAGTGAAAAAAAAAGTGAAGAAATTGGGGATCAGATATGAAGGGGAGGCCGGCGGGTGGGGCAGATCGCTGGGTTGGCTTGTCTGGTATTTTCATGTGATTTGGTTTTTGCACTTTGGTTGGGTCAGTCGGGTCAAAGCGTACGCTGTTAATCCGGTTTATAACGTAAGATCCTAAACATCTCCGTTTCACTAACAGCAGAGATGTGACCGCATCACTTCAGCATCATTTCAATGTGAAACTTTTCAGGATGCTCGATCTCAGCAGTACGAAGCGTGTGCTCAGCGGGGATTGATGGCCAGATGGATGAACAGATTTATCAACAGATCAATGGAGATTTTACGGCTGGATGAAGCAGAAGGGAAGAGGAGGTCTGAACGATGGACAACGGGACGTGGGAAGTACGTCTGCTTTGTTCAAACTGCTGTCAGCTTCCAAACTCTAGTCTTCCGAGCTCAGCTCGGATAACAAGCTTACAGCCCTGCGCGTCACGCCCATGTGTTCTCTTTATTTTTGAACGTTAACAATAAAAAATGAAAAAAATCCCAACAAACTGTTCAGTTAGTTTAAGATAGCGGTGAATACTGCAGAGGTGCACCAGGATGATGCGACCAGCTGCAGGCACGGAGCGTGATTAAGTTCACATCCTGGTGTGAAACGGTTTCCACTTCCTGCATGGCCGCACGGATCAAACGTAATCCTTCGGCGCTGCGCCCGGGGAACTTACGGAGAGGCGAGATGCGCGACACGCACGGATTCATTTATAATTAGAACGGCGCTCACATTTCCGTCCTGCTCCGCGTCTCCAGCGCGCTGCAGGACTCTCATCTAGAGCTGCAGCCTAATGATGCAAGAAAACACAGTGCTGCGGTATTAACAGCGACCTAACAGCCTCCTGACTGCTGTGTGTCTTACACAACGCTTTCCATTAAAGTCCTGCTGGTGTTCTGTGCTGTTTATGCTTGCCATTATATCACGACAGCAGCTTTACTAGATGCTGAAACAATTACTCGACTTAATCAATTAGCCACCTGACTGAGAATTAATCGGCATCCATCCTGGGAATCACATCGTCGCTGTTAATGTCTGAAAAGCCTCTGTAGTATCGTTAGGTTTCGTCACCCCTTTCTGCGCAACCTGATTTTATAAACCTTCGATAAAAAGTTCATAAAAATGCTGAAAAACAACATACAAATATTAAAAGATTCAATCTCTGGGCAAGCACTTTTAATCATAAGGCAGCTGCACGGGTCAGCTGGCGGGAGGCGACCCCTCGCGGTCCCGACTCGGACCGAGCGCGATCACTCGCAGACACACTGGAAACGGTTTGCAGTGAATCCGAGTCAGTCTGCGCTGATGGACACAACTGGTCTCGTTGCACAAAGGCACTCCAGACAGCTGTACTCTGGTTATGTGCCCATATCACTGCCAGCCTGCATCTGCTGATTTGTGGTTTTCACTGATTGTCACAGTTAGTAATCATATTATCAAACTGCCTTGACTGACTGTCGCAGTCATTTTGACCTGACTGTGACCACCAACCAACTTTCCCCATGTGACCGTAGCATGAGACAAGTCTCTGCTGTCTTGGCTTTCAAGTTCCCTGGATGGTGGCCATGTTTACACGCGCACAGTCTGATTAGAACTTCAAGGTGATCCGATCAAGACGAGCGTTTGCGTGCATCAAAGGTTTCGACAGAATCTTCCCAGAAACAGCGGAAGTTGTGATTTCTCATTTTATCACCGCTGCGGCACAGATTCCAGTTTCTCTCGTGTTTCTGGCTTTTGTGTCACTTTTCTTTTCGAGTGGACCTACGCTGTGTTCTCCAAACAGTTTCAGACACAGACCAGTTTCCCGTCACTCCCACCACGTCTACCACCAGCTGCTGTAAAGGCTGAAATACAGTATGTGCGGCTAAAGTAACTGACCTGCGCAGTAAGGATAAATTCACTCTGAACATGAGAAGTAGTGTTTGCACAAATCCAAGTAATGACTGACGCAACCCACCTGGAAACTTTGATCCTTCTGACTGGCTTGTTTACACAAAGCATTTTTTGTTCCCGTCAGGCTTTTAATCCGGTTACGTGTGTCCGTGTAAACATGGCTAATGCGTCAAGACACTGAAGCTAATGTATACCTGGAAATGTTTGGCAAAAGGGATTTGTGTGGGAACACGCTGTGATCCTGCTGAAGAGAACATTAAGAAGGTCTGCCAGTCAATCATGACAGCGAGGACCGGCAGCACGCTGGTGATGACAGTACTTCCTCTGCCAGTGACACAAAGTTAGGAGCTACATCAGACTTCCACTGTGCACAGAAGGAGCAGCACATCAGGCAGTCACGCATATTATGAATTTATACCACGGCGGTTTGAAAAGCATGTAAATTATGAAACAGGGCAGGTTGATTGAGTTCAGCTGAGCCAACCATCCACCGCATCTCTGCTTCCAAGTCCCTTAAACTGCTCCTCAAATGTAGTTTGTCCTCGGCTCGCTGCATCCCAACAAAACAATACCCTCATCAGATGCACAGTGACAACTCCTCGTATTTACAGCTGCAGCTCGCACCGAGCGAGCCGCAAAGTGTGGGTGAGGAAGACAATGGCTGGGGAGGAGGGAGATGGGAGGGGGAGACGAAGAGAGAGGCAACGCTGTCGATCAGCAAACTCTGAAGAAGAACGTCTGCGTGAATGTCGGCACTTCACTCCAGCGATGGCAAATCGGGACAAAGCTTATCGATAACAGGTGCGAATTCACACCCGCCTACGCGGGGCTCGGGTAAGTACAGCACGGCAGGCTCATTTAGCCCGCTTCTCAGGTGTAATGTGGTGTTTACAACCCTCCAGGGACGGCCCTTTTCCCCCAGCGCTCGTCTCCTCCGGGGAGGGAAGAGAAAAACAAAAAGCAGCCCAGTGAGGTTTGGAAACATAAAAACAAAGCGCTGCCACCACGACAACTCAACCTGGACATTTCCCCATGGGTCATCTTCACTTTCTGTCATTTTTCACCGTCACGCACATTATTTCTGCCACGTCACCACCACTGGTGTCATCACAGCGAGGACCCGTGACAAACGCAAAGACAGCCACGAGATACTAGTATCAAAGGGGCATGAAGTACACCTGTCCTGCATCCCTGCATGACTGTTACACTGCACCCCTCAGTGTACCTCCCCTTCAAGTCTTCAACGCCTATAAACATCTTCTATTTAACAGCCAGTCGGTGACTCAGCTGATTGGCTGTTAAACTGACTTTGGATAACACCGGCTTAATCATCTATTTATGAAGCAGCAGCACAACAGCAGCAGCAGCTCCGGCCCACACAACAGTTGTCTGTTTCTTCTCGGACTGAAACACATTTGTAGGTTTTTAGGCCTACTGCGCAAACAGGCGAACGCAGGGCATCGCATTAACCCCAAACACCGAGCCTCAAACCCAAAGATCTTCATATTTTTTTGCATGCAACGAGGCCATCTGAGTCACTGTGAATGATCACTGCAGCGCTGAGTTGAAGTGAACAGTTTGCCCGTGACGTCTGTTTTGCTGTGAGCGCGAACGAGCAAATGAAGGGAAATGAAACTTAAAATAAAGGGAGGAATTACCTCATGCCACCGCTTTAGCACGCAGTGCAAGTGAAATAACATTAACATGTGATATATTAATAATCTCATGTGGAGAAACAATGAATTTAATTTGAACATCTGACAGTGTGCAACATTTAAAATAAGCTGAATCCATTCATTTATTCAGGAGCTGCCACTTCATCGGCATTAACTGGTAAATTATAAAAATGAACTATAAGTGTCACTGCATACGCTAATTAGTCATCAGAATGAACTAACTGTAAACATGATGCTAGTTTTTCCACGCTGTAGCTCACAGGACTTAACGAGTGCCTCTGCAGAGTAGTGGTTTTCACATTGGCTCTGCAAGCCAAAGATCACGGGTCCAGCTCCAGGCAGGAGCTTCAGTTCCCTCTGTGGTCGTGTGAATTATTTTTTTTATTGAAATAAATTCCATCCATCCATCTTCTCCCGCTTATCCGGGGCCGGGTCGCGGGGGCAGCAGCCTAAGCAGAGAAGCCCAGACCTCCCTCTCCTCAGCCACCTCCTCCAGCTTGTCCGGGGGAACACCGA
>VVHJ01032525.1:0-13683 GCA_015107715.1 Tylochromis polylepis
TCACCTTTCTCACTCACTATGTGTTCACAGACCTCTCTGCATTGAATCATATCTGTTATTAATCTCTGTCTCTCTTCCACAGCATGTCTTTATCCTGTTTTCCTTCTCTCACCCCAACCGGTCGCAGCAGATGGCCGCCCCTCCCTGAGCCTGGTTCTGCCGGAGGTTTCTTCCTCTTAAAAGGGAGTTTTTCCTTCCTACTGTGGCCAAAGTGCTTGCTCATAGGGGGTCATATGATTGTTGGGTTTTCTCTGTATCTATTATTGTACGATCTACTGTACAAATATTAAGCGCCTCGAGGCGACTATTGTTGTGATTTGGCGCTATATAAATAAAATTAAATTGAAAAAAAAATTGAAAAATTAATGTTTGACATCCCTGGTCTAAATTATGAGAAAGCTTATATTGGTTACAATCCCTGCTTTTACCCCCTTTTCATCACGTGTTTTGCCATTATAAAGCAACTTGATGTAAAATGTGGAAGACAACAGCTTGTTAAATTTAGCTGTCTTTTGATAATATTTCTCTCTAATGTTCAACACAAACTCAACAGATATTTATCCTGAGTTTATATTTTCAGCTAGCCATGCAGTTATCCAAGTCTGAGCATGCCTCAGGATATTAGAAGCCACCTACTGCAGTGTGATGTTACTTGTCATTAAAAAACAAAACTGAAAACTCCATAATTAATGATGGCCTCCTTCTCCATGTCCATGGCACTATGTGTATATGTGTGTCTGTCAAACAGTGCTGCCCCCAAGCTGGCAGGCTGCTGCAATGCAGGCGTGCTTCCAAACACATCCAAACATGCCCAGCAGCTGGCCTCAGGGCCAGTGTAGCTGTTTAGCCCGTAACAGTGACTGATTAGAATACCAGTGACAGGACCTGAACCCAAAGCAGTTGTTGACAGGGGATATTAAGCGAAGTGGGGAGTCCAGCCACAGGGATTTGATGATGCCACCGGGGAAACATGTGCTGGCCTACTCAGTGGTTCTCTTTAACACCACAGCATCCAAACAGTTGATAACTATATCCAAGAGATGAGAGGTGACTCGCACCATTTTACCCCACAGCTAAGCCAGAGGCAAGTGAGAAGCAAACGATTTAGCTCCACGACAATTATGGAGACAGTCGATGTTTGTCAGCACTCTTCCACTGTACTGTTGTTTTGTTTTGTTTTTTTCTTCATGGCCTGTTCATTTTCTTTCCTCTGTTACTTCAGTCACAACTACCAAAACTCCAAACAGTCCTTTAACTGCTTGCTGCTTAAATATACTTGGCTCTTCACCAGTCATGTCCTTGGGTTAAAGCAAGAAAAGCTTAAAACCACAATTATTCATTTACATATTATGTAAAATCTTAGGTCAAATAACTAACTCATATTATGAACTTTGAGACCAAACCAAAAAAAGTTTGTCCCCATTTCCAGTCTCTGCACTCAGCTATGCTTATCACCTCATGACTTTAGCTGTAAGCCCTTATGTCTTGTGCATAACATGGAAACACCTTTAATGGCTCTCTGACCTGTTTTTCCCTAGTTAAGAACAACATGATTAAAGTCTTTAAGGTTATGTTTTGGCAACATGAAGCACCTTTACCATAATCCAACAATAACCCGTTGAGGTGTTACTGCATTTCCTGTACGTATTACACACTGCTTGTTACCTATTTTGTTAACAAAAAGAATACATTCTTTACAAAGTAATTTGTTACACTACTCTTTCCACTACTCCACAAAATCGCCTAGGATGCAGTCATATAATTGCTTGACAACATAACATTAAACCACACGTGTCTATACAGATCACTTTCCTAATAAGGAGGACATGTTGTTACATTCTTATCTTTATAAATGAATGTCCAAATCTCCACCCTTTTAAAGCATTCTGCCATTTCTGTCCTGAGTCTGATGATGGGACACAAGTAGTTACTTTCTTTAGGTCACCCATCATCCGGATAATTGAAGGACTTAACATAAGTGATGTAATTATTTGATTAGTAGCTACTGTAAAATATCCATCCATTTTCTTATCACTTACCTAATTCAGGGTTGTGGGTAGGCTGGAACACGTCATACAATAACTATTATGTGATTAACACATTTAGGAAAAGTAATGCCTTCAGCAGAACAGAGCCTTCAGCTTTCAAGCCCCTCTTTTGTGGAAACTGCTCCTGGTTTAGATTCAGGAGACAGACACCTGCTCTAGTTTTAAGATTAGGTTTAAAACTTTCCTTTTTGCTAAAGCATATAATCAGGACTGGATCTCCCTTAGTTACGCTGCAATTGGCCTAAGCTGCTGGGGGCTTCCCATGATGCCCTGAGTATTTCTTCTTCATCACTTCTTTTCACTCTGTGTTTATTCCGCATATATTCAGTTATTATTAATCTCTGACTCTCTTCCACAGTGTGTCTGTTGTCCTGTCCCCCCAACCAGTCACAGCAGATGGCCGCCCCTCCCTGAGCCTGGTTCTGCCGAAAGTTTCTTCCTATTAAAACTGAGTTTTTCCTTCCCACTGTCACCAAGTGCTTGCTCATAGAGGGTCGTCTGATTGCTGGGGTTTTCTCTGTATTATTATTGGGTCTTTACTTTACAATATAAAGTGCCCTGAATCAACTGTTTTTTGTGATTTGGAGCTATATAAATCAAAAAGAAGAAAAACAGAAGAATAATGTGTTACAGGCAAATGTAATACATCTTCATTAATGTCTTGTTTTGTTATGTAATTTAATACCTTCACATTTGGGATGCAGGACTCAAACCCTGACCTCCTGTGTAGAAGTTCTGTGTTTTGTCATGTTTCTAAACTTCTCATGTAAACACAGTCCAGACAGTAATTGTCAGGAGTGAGTGAGTGGTACCTAAGAACTAATATTACATAAAAACACAAACCTGCTCTTGCTTCCATCACAAGGTTTTCCCAAACTTATGAAACTGCACACCTATCGGAGTACAACTACCACAGAAAATACTCCTAAAACTTGAAACACTAAAGTATTAATGGCTTTTTGGTCTTTAGGGAAATTTAATGTGATTCATGTTGTCACTGACAAAGAGCCATTAGCACCTTCCAACACTCCCCCAGAGATCCACCCTTCATGTTTGATTGTGTTTCACCGCTCGACAAAGTGCCACCTCAGTGTAATGAGTTGTTCATAATTTGTCACCATTCTGCCTCTTTCGACAAAATAACCTTTTGTTCTGCTTTGCTGTCCACTTCACTGCACTCTCCCAAGAAAGGCTTTTAGAGGCGTCTACATCAGAGACAAAAAGCCGCACTGTGTGTACAAAAGACGTGTGGAAGAAAGCATGTTTCTTTTTCTTGCATTATTCACAAAGAAACATGCATTTAGGTCCGGTCTGTTCAAAGTTAATATTACATTAATAAAGACTGCAGTGCTCTTCATTAAATGCCCACAAATATTAAAAAATTGGTAATGCACCATGCTGCCTTTTCCCATGGGTTGATCTGAAATAAGGGATGTTCCACACTGCTCTCTTCTGAACAGTCTTTCATGCATAGGGACAACATGTGTGACAATAAAGCTGCAGTAGCAACAAAATTAAACTTTTTTTTCTTTTAACAGACCTCTGCATAAAATTTTGAGTTGTGGCACTCTAAATGTAAATGGGCAGTTATTTGTGATGGTTACGATAGTTAATCTACAGACCTTAAAGTAAGTCAGTTGTTTATGATTTCAGTAATAAAAACAATGAGGGATTTAATTTAATTGAAATTACTGATCTATATCTAATAATAAAACCATGTCCGTGATTTTTTGGTAGCTTTTCTCTGCTCCTTGAGTCAAAGAAAGCGAGCCTGCCTGATTCAAAAGTAGTATCCCACACTTATGTACCCACTGCAACCATTTATGCACATCAAATACCCAGCAGCTGTGCATTTATCACAGCTCCATCCACCGAGAAGTCTCCGCGTTTACAGCACTAAAGTTAAATATCCAGAAAATGTAGTTACATTGCAAAAGGCTTACAATGAAACTACAATTTTTTTTAGGCCATTCTCTCAAAATATCTCATAACTGTACTGCAATGACTGTAGTCTTAGACACACTTAGACATGTAGAAAGCATAAATACACATTCACTTCCTCTATATTAGAAGCAAAAAAACTTGGGGGACAGCTTTTGGTTTCCGGCCTAACATCAGCAGATCAGTCTGAGACACAAGACCCATTTTATTCCATGAACACAACTATTTAATGCTAATTTCTCCAGACATGTCAAGAGAAATGCTGGTCTTGTCAGGCTCATCAACACTCATTGCGTAGTCAAAGTTCTAAACAATCAGCCGTGTGATTAATGGTCATCTGACTCTACCACTTTGGCTTACTGCCAGCAGTTACTGATTATTTCAGCTGATTAAACTGATATTTTAACTTGTCACACCGTGCTTTAATATGATAAGATTGAGATAGAATAGGCAGTAGAGATGCAGTATGTCAGATCAGCATAAGGGCAGATAATGACTTTACTGAGTGGATCATTTATTGGCCATCATACGATGCCACAATCATTTACAAAGTCACAGTTTTTAGCACTGCAGCAATCCATGGCCCAGTGTTAACATAAAGATGATTTTGTATATGCAATAGTCAAGGATACTCTTTATAAAGGAATAAAGAGCACTGGTATTAAATGAGCATTCAGTGTCGGTAGATTGCATGCAGATACTAAATGTACACTAGTATACAATTAGTATCTGCATGGAAACAGTACAACTGATGATTAATTGATAGCTTCACTATCTTTGTAGATCTGCTTTGACAAGGTGAACTGAGTCTGCTCAAGATAAAAACCGTCTCTAATATATATATATATATATATATATATATATATATATATATATATATAATTATTAAGTGCAAAGCTATTACAAGAAGAGTAAGGCTTAGCAATCAAGTGAATCTTTTCTCACAGCTCTCACGTCCATGGACAGAGGTGCTATTCCCTTCTTCCATTACTACTTTTGAAGCTGAATACATCATATTGCACCTATAGTAGCATCCTATTATAACATGTTGTCAATACACTCATATTGTGAAGTTAAGAAACTGCAACTGTGCGATTGTGATACTGTTTAATAGTGTCTACATTAGCTTGTTCAGACTAACACACAGCCACATCACTGTCATAGCAGTGTATATGTTATTGAAACTTGAGGAAATTCTGTGGTATTCACACTTACTCCCAAATATCTGGTGTGTTACCCTGACTTGCTACTGAGACATACAGAGTCAAGCAGATTGGACTAAAATACAACTTTGTTAAACGTGTTTGTGATTTGTCTGATTATGCACTATGCAAGCATGCTGAGTAGATAAAACTTATTGCCTACAAATAACCTGTCCATGTCCTCTCATCAGACATATGTTCCACCGTTATACTGTTTTCAGTTGAAGCTAAATGAATATGCAAAAAAGGGGCTTTCAGTTAAATCAAGAGCACAGAACTGTCAAGTGTAGAAGATTGTTGCCAGAGGGGCCTTGCCAAAATCACAATTAAGCTGTCACAGCTACCGTCAAGAACACCCTCTTCAAGCTTTTCTCTCATTAATTGGGATTTGGGGAGTACCTGGGTCTCCTTGGTAGCGAGGTTCAAGTGGTTGTTAGTGAATGACAGAGCAACCACTTGAGCCTTTCCATCCTCTAGGCCTAAGAAGATGAGATTGTTACAAAACGTGATCAACAGTCTCTCAGGGGTCACAATGTGGGGCTTTAGCACCTCCAAGAGTATGTACGTTACTTCATGCTCTTTGTAGCATCACCCACAAATATGCTTTAGAAACTGAAGTGCCTCTCCAACAACAGACATTTCTGTCATTCAAAGAGCCACACACACACGCAGAGCACCACATCATCCAGGGTCAGCCTGTTTTAAAGTGGCTTTGGCACATGACACCTTTATAATGTGCAGAAGATGTGCGCCTGAGATTTGCAGGTGCGTACTGTGGATGTACACAGTGTCTTCATACATACTAAGTGTAACATACATAAGAATTGCAAAATGGGAATTCCACAAGGTTCAATGTTGGGACCACTACTTTTCTGTCTGTATATTAGTGAGACACCAGGCAGCTGTAAAGAAGCAGCGTGCCAAATGTATGCTGATGATGCAGTGAGGTATGTGCCAACGAAGAGTCCACAACAGCCTGAATAGTTGGTTAAGAGTCCCACATTCACTGCATTGGTTGCATTTATTTAAATGCACTCCCTGCTGTATAAATCAATGACAAAAGTATGTTCAGGAGGTATAATTTCTACCATGTTCACAATAGTAGTTTAGTATAGGATGCTAATAATTGCTCTAAATTGAATTTATCATTTTTCGTACGTTTCAGTTTGGACTGAGACCATGAACATCAGTTCTACAGTCACATTTCCAGTTTGGCTAAAGATGGTCAAACAGATCCACATAAACCTCATTTATATTCATACAGTGACACATACCAGAGGCCTCAGTTGAAGACTGAATAAAGAGACAGCAGCAGGAGAAGCAAGATTTGGCCCTACTGCCAAGCTCTCAGCTAAGACAGCAGTTACAATAGCTGGGGGGGTGAGAGAGGTTACAACTATTCAATCTCTATTAAACCGCATCATCTGCCTTAAAGTCATTTAGATGTGCTCCCAGCGATAGCGGTTAATGAGATTAAAGAACTGCGATCAAGCTGTGAGTAGCCAGCTGAAGTAGGCGGATAGAGCTGAAGACACGCTGCACCAGCTCTGGCTGAAAACAGAATTAGTGTTGGGTGATGCTTTTGTGTCAGTGATCCCCCCCAAATTTCGGTGTATGTGAAAACACACATGTCAGAATTAGTCATATAGTAAAATGAATCAAGCATTTATTGGCTTCTTTACATCAGGTTGCTTGGTTAAAAAAAAAGCTGTAGATGACTGTGTTTTCTTTTAAATGGTTTAGATTTATATGCTTGGAGGTAAGAGAACACAGACAAAATGACACAGTCCTCTCAAGAAAAACAACATTATTAATCACTAAAGCTCTTCATTTTGTTTACTAACCCACACCTTTTCTTTAAAATGTGATTTTAGTTTTCATCTTAACCTCACTGAAATACACAAAATCATTCAATAGAACAAGATCCAGCCACTCATTTCAGTTTTATTATAAAAAACAACTTCCAACATCAAAACATCTTGCATAAGGTTAAGACCTTACAGTAGCTAACAAACTAGGTGATTAATTGAAATGGTGGTGGAGTAGCAACAATTATGTTTCCTTTCTTTGTTTAATATGACAATAAACTGAATGTCTTCAGGGTTTTGAATAGTTGTTAAGAATATACCATCATTGATTCTGAATAAATCATCATTTATTCATATATATTAATTATTTAATAAATGCAAAAAGGTAATAGGAAAATGAATTGATAATGAAAATGACTGTAGATGCAACCCCTGTCATCTATGCAAATGAAGCGATCCTCAATATTTGAATGCAGATGTTTCAATATGATAAAATGACGCAGCCAAAGACAGATTTGTGGGAGCATATGTTTCTCATGAAACCATTAGCAAAACAGAAAGTGCCAGCATTTTGAAGTCATTAATGTGATCTGATTTAGTCAGGCAAGTAGAGAGTTTTCAAAATGTGTAATCAGTGTCTACATAATAGAGGGAATATTAACATTCATCAAAAAAAAAAAAATTTAAAATTGATTTAATACACACTCATGAGCACTTTATTGGGCACACCTGTTCTGCTGTTCTTTAATGCAACTATCAAATCAGCCCATCACATGGCAGCAACTCAATGCATTCAGGCATGCAGATGTGGTCAAGACAACATGATGAAGTTTAAACTGAGACTCAGAATGGGGAAGAAAGGTGGTTTAACTGACTTTGAATGTAGCATTGTTGTTGGTGCCAGATAAGCTGGTTTGAATATTTCAGAAACTGCTGATCTGCTGGGATTTTCCTACATAATGATCTCAACGTTTACAGAGAATGGTCTGAAAAAGCTAAAATATCCAATATCCAGTTCTCTTGGTGAAAATGCCTCATTGATGTCAGATGTCATAGGAGAATGGCCAGACTGCTTCGGGCTAAATGAAAACCAGGAGTAACTCAAATAACACTTGTTACGACCAAGGTATGCAGAAGAGGATCTCTGCACAGCTCATCAAAACTTGAAGCAGCAGAAGACCACACAGGTGCCACTTCTATCAGCTAAGAACAGGAAATTGATGCTACAATTCCCCAAAAGTGGACAACAGAAGACTGGAAAAATGTTGCCTGATCTGATGAATCTTGGTTTGTGAAATTTGGACGGTAGGGTGCACCACTGCAGCCAGCCTTTCCTTTATGGCACACTCTCAGCCCCTTAGTACCAACTGAGAATTGATTAAATCTCAGAATATTGTTGCTGACCATGTCCATCCCATTATGATCATGGGATGATGTGCCGTGTGACACAGACATAGACATAGACTTTATTGAACTGGGGAAATTCACCTGTTTGAGTGGCACAAAACTCAACAAAACTTAAATCATCTCAAACTGGTTTCTTGAACATGACAATGCACTGTCCTCAGATGGGCTCCACAGTCTCAATCCAATAGATTTTGAGATCTGGGATGTCACAATTGTGCGATGCTATGATGTCATTATAGGCCAAAATCTCTGAGGAATGTTTCCAGCAGCTTCTTCATTCTGCACCACAAAAAATTAAGGCAGCTCTGAAGGCAAAACTGGGTCCAACGCAGTATTAGCAAGGTGTACTTAATAAAGCGTCTGGTGGGTGTATATCTCACATGAACACGGGCATACTGCTGGACAGAAAAAAACCTTTAAAACACACTAAGAAATGGAGAAGGAGCGAGTGTGAACATGCTACATGGATTCCAGATGTTTAATATGCTGAGCTGTTGTCAAAGTTGGTGGGGGGAATATTTCTTGTGGCAACAGCAGCAGTAAACCCACACATCGATCCATCCCACATCTGCCTATAGAGCAAAATAAAACCAAACAAAAAAGCCACGTGTCTCTTGAGGCACCCCTGTGATACATTTCTAAGTGTCAACTCTAGAACCTTGCTGGAAAAAAGTCATCTCCCTTTGACTACTCCACTATTCCTCTACTTGTTTTTGCCACACAGAGATACAACCCAAAGCCCCTCCAGGCACAAGACTTCACACAAGCCCCTCAGTGCTTGGCAACTGACACAGAGCTTCTAGTTAAAAATACCCTTGCTTCTTTAGCAGCATGTAGTGTAAGAACAGCATCTTGTTCCAGCTGCCACACTGACAAATACAAGTGGAAGGAGACAGCTGATGGGAGGAGAGAATGAGTAAATACATTAACACTCAAAGAGTGGCAAATTTAATCAGGAGCAAATGGAAATCTGTCTGGTGAGGAAGAGGAAGAGGCTTCTTTCCTCACGTCTCTGCTCGCACCCACATAAATGAAGGGCAGCCGGCGCTCTTCTGCTTGGATCAATTCACGATGCATTCCAATTCCTGATTGATAAAATGTTGATTGCAGTGCTTCATTGTTTCCAATTAAACCTCATTACACATTCAGCACTCCAGTTTAATTATCTGACATCAGTATTATAACACCTCGCCTTGCCGAGTGCCAGGGCTGTAAACATCAGTGTGATCTGGGCTTGACACACTCTGAAAGTGATTAAGCAAATCAACATAAATTAATGAAACTAATAAATCACGGCATGCGATTGCAATTTTCCTGCTTGTCTACGCTGATGAAGATCTCAAATACGTTTTCCCCACAGTGCTTGAATTATGCGCCTGCGCCACTAGATTTCTGTTAAACAGCTTCACCGCGACGCTTTCACACACCAAACAAACAAAAGCAATTATAATGAAAGGAAGGCTGGAAAGACCACTTAAATATAGTCCTCTGGCTGATGGGAATAATTTATGGTGTATTAAGATTTCATGCTGAGTTCCTCTCGTTCTCTTTTATTTCTCTTGCACTTCTGGATGATACTAGCTTTAAAAAAGAAAAAAAAGAGCCTTTTCACGCGTGGTTCCAGGATTGACCATCTGTGCTCCACATTTTGAGCAAAGGTTGAAAAAGCCAAGGGTATCAAGGAGATTTTGCTTGCGCGCCGTAAGCAGCTAAACACATGAAAGGATTGGATGAAGAAGTGCAGGCGCAATCTGGATACTATTCAGAAGATATTCGATTAAAAGCAGCAGCTCACAAGGCGAACAAGCCAAGTCTCCCCACTGTCTCCGTTAACTGCAGTCCTGCTCTTCTGAATGGCACTGACAAGCTGGGTTTGAATAGAATTGGACAACGAACTGATTACATTTACAGCTGAGTGACAACACACCAGGAGAGGAAATGAAGTCATGAAAGTTCACCCTGTGCAATTTCGTAAATCATTACTCTGAAACACAAGTAAGATCACATTTTCTGGCACAGCGTTGAGCAGGCCGGGCCAAACACCGCGTTTGGGAAACATAAACTTCAATCTCCGATACAAGGAATTCATATTAGCGAGCGTGGCTGGATTTCGTTAGATGACTGCGGAGTTTGTGGACAATTTATGAGACTGAATTTCCCGAGTGGTGACGAAAAAACCCCCAATCCCAGCATGGCAGAAATTCTTCAGCATCGGGATCCTGGGAGCTGAAGCGGCGCAAGTTGCCAACTTCCCTTCAGAAGTCCTCACCAATACTTTAATTTGGTTTCCTCTGAGAGCTACGGTGCTTAGCCCTGTTGCCAAGGCTGAGCGAGCAGGGTCCCCGTTGAGATCTGCACAGGTGTCACCATAGTTTCACAGCTGTCTGGAGGCTCTGACACAAAAACACAATGCACAGAGGAGGAAAACAATATCAGCGCAGATAGTTCACCCAACAGTGAACAGATCAGGAAATAGCACAGGCTTAGGGAATACCTCCTCCTGTATGACCCAGTGACTGATCTGAACAGACAGACTACCTCTGAGAATCAGCACAGCTATACAGTACAGCCATGCTAAGGATCAATGTCACCATGCTAGCATGCTGGTGTTTAGCAAGTGTTATACATACTGTGACTGCCATATGAGTTATATGTTAAAGGTCAAGGAAGTTATTACAACCCATCACTGGACTGGAGCAATTTTGCCAAGATAATTCACAAGTAAGCAAATTTTACAGATTTAAAACCAAATTTAAAACCAAAGTGATTTACAGTAAAAAAAAATAAATACATAAATAAACAAAGTTGAAAATATATAAATGATTTAATTTCAATATCTTTCTAATAAATACTGGAATATCTGTGCGTGTGTCCGTCTGTCCTAGCTCAACAACAGTTCATCTGGCCCACTTTAAATCTTGCACGTGCGCTCCTGTGAATGTCAAAATTTCATAGCAATTGGTGTAATTATACTGACGTCCCAGTGGATCCCATATTAGCCCTGCGAGCAATGCAGCCAAAGCTCATTAAAACATAAAGACAAACAGTTTCAAAAACTACATTGTATTTCTTCCTCAAAGTTTACAGGCTGTAATGAAGACTCTAACAAACACTTCAGAGTACTTGATGAACAACTACGGCACATTGGCAGTCCAATTTATTTATCTCCCTTAAAAAGAAAATGATCTATAACTC
This sequence comes from Tylochromis polylepis, assembly GCA_015107715.1. NCBI lineage: Eukaryota > Metazoa > Chordata > Actinopteri > Cichliformes > Cichlidae > Tylochromis > Tylochromis polylepis. Next base: position 11,602 of record VVHJ01032525.1, read on the forward strand.
TTGAATAGTCGAGAATGGTACTCTGAGACTAATACCATACTAATCCAAAAGACAAACCATTCATTCTTTGTAAACAGCTGAAGCTTATTGCTACATGTAGCAGCAAAACGGCATCAGTTGGAGAATTATAAACTTCGCTGGGTATTCAGCACAAAGCCAGTCTGCACACTATGCGTTTTTCAACAAAGTTAATTGTTAATTAATTCTTTAAGAGAAAACTAATTGGATATTCTTCTGGCATGCTGGCATATGTCTGCTGTTAAATCCCAGAGTAAGTCATTAATATTTATTTTAATAAGATCTCTCATGGTATGTCATTTCACCATCTCCCAGATTCACCCTCGTCTCAATCAATACAAAACAATTTATGTGAGGAACCGGTATCATGACTGGAATCGACTTTCCCGACATTATCAAAGGTTACTAGTAGGTCAAATAGATAAGACCTCAGAAATTTGTCTAGATAATCAACATATTTCATAGGTCCCATTTCATAGGTGCGCACACTGAACTAAAACTTGATTTTTAAGTAAATAGGTAACCAAAACAGCCTTGAACATGACAAGTTTGAGTCAGGACGAAGCCCAGGGATCTGGCTGCCTCATTCTTCTGACAGCAACCCCGCTGGGGTTATCTGAAAGCTGCCATCTTCAGACAAGTGTTTCCCCCCTCTAGCTTGAGTCGCTCTGCTTCACAATAGATATCTACAGGGTCAGCTTTGGTGTACACTTTCACCAAAACCGATTTCAAAACATTCATCGCTAAGGACAAAACGCAATCTACTAAACTGCGTGCAGGTATGTTTGACAGCATTACAGACAAAGCAATGCAGAAAAATCGACAACATGTTTTATAGATTATCCTGAAGCTAACTTTGCAGTCAGCGAAAATAATTTGATGTGAAGGGTTTCTTGAGATTGCGAATGACATCTAACATGAAGCTTTTGTTGGCGGTCTCGCCAGCAAAAAGCTTTGTGTCTGCAGAGAAAAACAAAAAGGGGAGGGGGGGGTGAAGCTGTCATCACTTCGATGCACAAGTTCATCTTTCCTCACTGCTGAAACCTGTGGAAATTGAAGCTGCACGCCACTTGCCTCTGTGGAAATCCAATCAGTGGAGGCTTCCAATTAAGCCAATATCCACGGATGAGATGGAGGCTGACTCGCTTTTGTTTTGTTTTGCCTTGACGGGCACACGCCACCCTACTCTCTCTGCGCAGGGGAGTGTTTGTGTGTCACAGCACTTTTTCCCGATGAGTCCGATGAGATCTGTCGTCCGTCTCCGTCATTCACTCCATCTCTCCCTCCCTCTCACTCTCTCCCTCTGGACTCCTTCCATCACTTGTCCAAGTGAGAGAGTGGCGTGACAGTGATGTGATGGGGCTACACAGACTGTCAAGATGGATTGCTACCTTGGGAGACTCGCGCGCGCGTGCACGCGCGCACACACACACACACACACATGCACATACAATGGATGTGTGACACACAAACACACAGGCAGAATCACACATGCATGCATTTGCCCACATTCACAACACACAATCGCACACATGCATGACTGTACAATCTCAGATTCTGCCGCACACATGCACGGTCCGGTGAACTCCTGGGCCTGTCAGCCGAAGGTCGCTCAATCTGACACAGTGTTCCAGCTGGAAACAGGCCAAGGGAGGCATCATGCTTTCACTGCCTCCACGCTGACATGAAACACACACACGCACCTGAGCTATTTTCTACCTTTCATACACACTTATTTAAGCACGTTAGTGTAATCATATGGTCTCTATTCCTGTCATCACCAATTAAAGTGGTCAGATTTTCACATGTGAACATGAGCTAAGCGTGTTTTAAATGTCTTACTTGTGTGTAAATATGAAAGTGCCTATGATGTGAGGTATGACGGTCACGTGACCCTGTAATCTGATAGTTCATGTCTGCAGCAGGCCTGTGTAAAACTGTCAAATTGCTCTGTTTTATACAAACAAACCTCTGTGCCCTTTAAACCACAGACACACATGCACACGCGATCACAGAGCAGTCAAGGATGATCAGTGTGAATCCCTGCCAAACACAGCTTCCTCT
>VVHJ01032526.1:0-10826 GCA_015107715.1 Tylochromis polylepis
TATCATAGCAAAAATGATTTTAACATTATCTAAAATGGAAAGTTCAAGTCATGTTAAACCTAAATAACGATTATTTTAAAAATGAGTCAGCAAAATATTCCTGACTTATCTGGAGACAGCAGAAACCAGTTAACAAATAAATTAACAATTCTTTCTAAATAAAAACGTGGAGTCTTTTGAAAAACATTATTTTAATTAAATAAAATATGAGCTTTAATATTTACCACAGAAATTTGAAGGCAGTTTCTCCAAGTCCAGAGTCCAAAATCCAAATGAAGCCTGAAAGAAGTGTAATGGCTGCGTTTGCTCTTACTTTTCCCTCCTTTTGGGGTTCTTTTTCCCACAATACATTGCAGTAGTTGAGAAATACAGAAAAATACCTATAAATGACTAATACGGAAAATTCCTTCACATTTATACGGTACACTGTACTGTATTTTTACGGATTTTTTTTTACAGTGAACAATCACCTTGAGGTGCTTTACTGAGGTTGAGACCACAGAGTATTACCCCACCAAACAGACGATCACCTATGTCTCTTCTGTTTACCAGCTCTCTTCTGCAGACATTATAACTTATTTTCAAAGTAACTGATTATAGAGCAGCTCACCTAACTGAGGACTGCTGTTTGTTGTGTTTTAGCAAAAAAAAAAAATATTGTGAGAATCTGTAGACAAACAGATAAAAAGATAACATGCCTTCCTTGTTTAATATCTCCTCTTACCATAACACATCATCTCTCTGTGAGTTTGTTGATTTCACTATTAATATTCACAGTTTTTACCCTGCTTACCATAATCTTTTTAATCAGCCCCTCCTTCTCTTAAAAGGCTGGCTGGATGTCATGTTTCTGGCTGACCTTCCAGCCCTGTTTGTTTTCATGAGCCCTGTTTGTTTTCATATGTGTGTGTGCGAGAGAGTGAGTTGCTGGAAACTGATCTAGTCCTGAAACAGATGGTGTTTGATATTGTTGCTGTATAAATTTTTTGATGTCACTCATATTGAAATTTGTCAAGTTGAAGCCAACATTTAAAGGTTGTTAAATGTCCACAGCTACAGCTGTGCTTTATTATATTTATCATTTACCCATTCGTTTTTGCTTAATGAAAGAGGCTTGAAAATAAGCTTGAAATTTTCGCAAAGAATTGGTTTGCAGTTTTTGACATCTATCTGAAAACAACAGTCAAGTGCCCATGTGAACAATGAGAATTTTCATTCTGTTTATAGTGGCCAATCTGAGTGGATCCACTCTGAGTGGAAGAGAGGCTATATTCACAGTGCTCACTCTGTACTCTTACTGAATTGAACATCAGGCTTTGGCTGTCTTAATTGTCAAATCAAGCCATTATCTTCTGAATTCTAAGAATAAAACTCCAATTTGCGTTTCCTTAGACAGTCTTTCCTTGATGAGCTGGGAATAACTTTGGAAATTATCCACTGGATTTGATTAACTCACCACTCGCTGCTAGGCCTCATTTTGTTATCGGGCACATTTTGGAAAATAACTTTGCACAGAGCTGTGAATTTTTGGGACGTCGACAATTCTTGTCAGACCACAGCTACATGTGTACAGCAGCACTCCATATATCCACATGACTATCACATAGAAGCAAAATGCTAAAAAAAATTGTTGCAAAAAATTTGTAACAAATCATTTATACAGTAATAGAAAGAATTGTTGTGGAAACTCTTCTTATGCACACCTTACAGGTACTGTGTGCTTTAAAATTTACTTGCATAGTTACCCTGCAGTGCCATTCATTGTTCAAATGTGTGATGATGAACTTTTTAAAACAAACTTTTTAAACTCAATAAAGGAAACTTTGCAAACAAAAGAGATGTTCTTGCGTGAGAGAGGGAGAGAGCGACAGAGAGAAAGAGACTTCAGGGTAGAAAATAATTGATGAGGTTGAAAAGCAAGTCTCTTGCCAAGCATGGTAGAGACCGCAGATACCTGACACTGCAATTTGTGTGTGTGTGTGTGTGTGTGTGTGCGCGCGCGTGTGTGTGTGTGTGTGTACGTGTGTGTGTGTGTGAGTGTGTGGTAAATGGCTGTTGTTCACACTAGTGTTGGGAGCAGCTCAAACAATATTTAAACTGACAGTGGATATAGAGTCTTTGTCTATATTACAGTAACATATTAGCAGTTATAATTATGTAACCTATGTCTATTTTTATGAAGCATCTTGTCTGTAACTGAATTGCTTCTCTGAGTTTCTCTTTTTCAGTACCTTAAAGTAACAAGGTTAAAGTCAAATAATAAAGTCTGTAGCCAGTTATATATATTTACACAGATTTTTTTCATTGTTAGACTAAATATACCAAAGGTAGTAACAAATATCTGCAATAATATATGAACTGTGGTAGAATTTAGAATGTTAAAACAAATAGCAGAACTTTCCACACCACATACAGCATTTGAACACAACTTAAACCAGGTTGGGGCTGAACACTGAATTCTGCTTAGAAAGTTTCCTAAGTGAGTAATTCAACCTAATAGTAGAGGTAAAAATTGGTTTAATTTCTCTAATTACAAAGTAGAAGGATAATTCTATTCTATTCACTTAGCTTATTCTAGCAACATTGGACCATCCTTTATGAAGGAAAGGAGATAGTGCTGGCCCACGACTTTTCTATCATGGCATATCCTGCTTATTTTTAAATGTCAAACCCATTTCAATATTTTAATCCGTTTGTTATGATGTTGCTGGTTTGTGTGAAGTAAATTGAGTAATGGGTTTAACAAAGAACTGCACAGTACATGCAAAGATAATTAACCATTATTTGACTAATGAATGTGAAGTATATGTTGTGTTTATGTCCTTATTTTGGCTGTGACTGACTCTCAGCTTTTAGGATCATTATAAAATTAACTTTGCTTGAGAGATGCTGAAAGTGTTATGTAATTTACCCCGAAAATAGAGCAGACAAAGCTGCTCAACACTCTAGCTCCATCCCAGTCAACCAAATGATTAGGTCAGAAAGTCAGACACAAGAACATATTTTAGATAGGTTTGAGAGGCTGGTCAATTTTCAGAATAAAAGACTAAACACCCTGTTTCCCAAACACTCTCTTTGCTTCCTTTGAAGCCCTTGGTTCTCCTTTCTTATAACCATAATGTTTTCATTTAAGGTAAGGATAAAGAAGAGATGTTGTAGATAATCTCTTAATCTCTTTACAGCAACCATGGTAGCTAATTGAACTTCAGTAAACAGCGTTTTCTAAACATCAAACCAATGATATAACATAATGAATTATCATCTCCTTCATTTCCTTGACTTTTCAGTTCAACTGTAACCAAAACTTAGTGCAGTCTTGTTCAGTACTTTTCTTTCTTTTGTTGTTATTTATCCAGTGTTGTTAATGTGGTAGCGATGTTTTCTTTATAAAGTTGCGTTTTATCAAGTTTCTGTGCCATTATACTATCTACATGAGTGTGTGTGTGTTTTTTATAAGAGTTTTGAACACTTCAGTGGTCTTTTATGGTTTTAGAAAAGAAAACATGAACACACAATAGTTTTCCCAAACAAATCTTCTTACCTTGGTTAGGAGGTCATTATTTCCTAATTCAGTGAAGGTGCTTCGCCCTGCTGAACAGAAGCAAGGTGTCGTTTTCATTCAGGTTAAAATAAAGGCTGAAAGGTTGGCTGTGGCTGAATCTACTCGACTCTCATATGTGGTACACAAGTTAAAGATGCATCTTTTGGACTTTCATTGTGTTAAAATAGTTTGCTTACATGGCAACCTAAAAAGCTGAGTGAACAAACCATGAACAGGAAATACGCAGCTTTTAATCATTAATTCAACTAATCATTTTGCATCACATCAGATATTGCTTTATGATAATGGTAATGCTTCATTGAGAGCTGAATATGAACCAGAAGTAAACCTTTCAACACAAATGCTATGACTCATAATGCTACAATTTGGGTCAAGTAAAATAGCCCACTGGAGAAAAAGAATAGCCCAAACAGGTGTTGGTGGAACAGTGCAAAATTTCCTCTTGTTTGTTGTTTCTTTAGAGTTTAGATTTTTATATCATTGTAATTTTTGATTACTGTTTTGTTTTCTTTATTATTGTAGCCTCACAATTTTTCCTTTGTTTAAAGTTTCTCTTTGTATTTGGTTTGGGGTTTGTTTTTTTATTTTTGGCTATTTTCCTTATTTTACTTTGAAAGTTGCTTCAAGTCATATGTCTGACTTCGAGTCTGACTTCCTCTTCTGTGGTTGTCTTTCTTTTCTACCAGTGTTTCTAGTTTTTCTCAGGTGCCTTATCTTCCCTGATCTTATCTACAGACATTACTTCATCCATAGAAGAATATAAAGTTAATACTTTAGTTAAATATCAGTGGATGAATATTCTTACTTTTAGTGTTGGGTTTTTTTTTGTTTTTTGTTTTAACTTTATATATAGACAGTTTTTAAAAGTTTTGTTCAAAAATAGTCAAAATAGTCAGAAATGTCAGTGCTGTTTACTTATTTACTCGATGCAGATACATTAAGACTTGCGTGGCCTTCATCAGCTTACCTGCACTATGGAGAGGAAATGTTTAATTTCCAGGATATCCATCACCTTGTCATGATAAATCAAAGGTCATCTAGTCGACCAGGTGGGCAGGGTCACTCTGCCTTCCAGAGGACAGCTGGACAGTGGTTTGATTGATGGACAGCAATGGCCTAGAGATGCTTCTAGTACCTGGCAGTTTGATGAATGGGTTATTTTTTCACAAGGACAAACACAAGACAGATTTGTTTGCAAAATGGGGAGGGCTGTATCATTGTTGGACTCAAGTGAAATGGAGACTATGCACATCTGCGTGTATAAAGTGTGTGTACTTGTCTGTGTGTTTCTCAGTTGGTGGTCATAGCTTTTTGCTTTGGCTTGACTTCACTTATTTATTTTGCCTTCGTTTGGTATTAATGTCAATACCTGCACAAGCTACACAAATAAAGAGGTTTTGTTTCTTATGTCATAGCTGCTGGTTTCCTAAAAAAAAATCCAAATTGCTGTAGCACTTAATATTACAGTTTGGTAATATCTTTTATTACAGATTTTTTTCCCCAACATAACTGTTAGCAAGGTGTAATAAGGGCAAAGAGAAGCAGTTAAAATGTGGAAGTTATTACCACTTAATTAGCAAAGTCAGATCGATGTAAATATAAATAATAACAGCAACTCACGTAACACTGAAATTTGGAATGTGGAAGTAAATGTATGTCTATGAATCAAAACCAACCAGCAACTGTTTAGTAATATTTTGGTAATAATATGATAACCTGTTTGCAACAAAACAGTTTAATATCTGTCTACTTGAATGTTTTCTATACAGATTTTAAGTGTTAGGTAACTTCTGAAAATAATGTAATCTGGATGATACTTTCACATATGAGAGTAATATTATTAGATTGCAATGCTACATTTAATCCTACCTTATGTCCCTGGCATTCTTCTTTGTTTGAAGGTAACAGTGTTATTGCTTTAATACTGTTATTACCTTCTTGTTTCCACCTTATTAATGAGCTGTAACAGAAAGTGCTAACGTTTAATTTTTTGTCGTGTTTTCTGCTCCCACACCGTTGTGGATATTTTAGTGTAGTGTTACCGCAGTCTAAATGTTACTTTCAGTGCTACCTGTTGCATTATTGCTGTTAGGTTTAAAGCCAGATTTGCATGAGTATGCTGTAACTGTATTGTCATTTACTGGGAGAAGCTGTCACCAGGGCATTATGTTTAATAAAATTCCCAGCTCATATCACTGTCTGACAATCCATTAACTATTGTCTGATGACTTCGCCTCTGGGGACAATACCCATTTTGGGGGTTTCTGATGTGACCATCTGATATAATTGAAATTCAGTTTTTATGCACATAGTTTAGAAATGTAGATACATTTTAAGGCTAAAAAAAAAAGAAAGAAAAAAAGCTAAATTTTCATTAAATAATTCCCACTGTTTTTGAGGTTGCATTACATGTACTGTTTACCTGCATGAAGTGAAAGCCTGCTCAAACATGGCTGGTCAGTATTACACAGACTACAAAGTGATTACAAATTAAATCAAAAAATCTTTTATTACAGATTTTTTTCCCCAACATAACTGTTAGCAAGGTCAAGAATGGATTTTAATGCTCAAATATCCAAATATCACATCCCATTAGAATGCCATCTTAATTTATAAAGAGTGAAGGCAATAACAGTTATTTTTCCTTTCCTTGAGTGTGGAAAATTGCTGCCCTATTATGCAATACTAGCCAGCAAGTCAGTAGCACTAGAAGTAAGTCCTACTGGACAGAGATAGACATAGTGTTGATCTCAGGCCTCAAACACAATGCCATTCAACAGGTATGTGTGTTTTAATGAATGGTAATTTAAGTGTGAGAGGGACAGAAAGCAAATAATGTCTAGGGCTTTTCCAATATGTGCTCTCACTGCATCATTACCACAGTAGATGCAATTACTTGGATTTTAGAGAGAATAAATCGGTCTCTGGCTTCCCCTTGGTATTTTACCTACAGAGAGTAACTGGTATACTATGTCCTTTCCTCCCTTTTCACAATTTTGACCTCTAATTTGGAGTAGCAATTTAATCACTCTTTAATAAATAGAAGAATAAAAATCACTTCCACTACATGTCAAAATACAAACAAGGCCTTTTTTTTGTCTCTACAGCAGTATCTTGGGAAAAGGTGATACTTGCTTTTTTGACTTTTTGGTGTTTTACAGTTTGGAAACACATTGCTGTTCTGTCTGTCCAAAAGCCAGTGAGAAAGTTTTAAGCTGCTCTGTCAGCCAGAAAAATTGTTATTATATGCTAAGGTTATAATAAATCAAGTGTGAAGTCCTTTCCACTGTTTCCTGTGTGAGCAGTCCCAGGTCCAAATTCCCTCTTTCTTACCAATTTAGCTTGGGCTAGAAAGAAGTGAGAAGAATCCACACACAAAAGGCTTTCAATTTCACATTTAGTTTATCAAACCAAATATGGGTAATAAAAGTGTTAGACATGAGTAGCGAAAAGAGTGAATGGATGATTGAAAACATATGTAAGAGTGTTAGGTAAGGCTATAAGAACTCCTGCGCTCTTTAAGACTTGCCACAGCAAATCCTCTAAATGTCCTCCATCACTACATCCATAAATCTTTTCAAAACACCTTAACAAGCCAAGACGATCACATGGATTGCATGTGGAAGCTACCCAAAAAGATGTAGGGAGGACGGACAGCAGGCTTTATATCTTTACCCACTCCCACCTCTCAGGTGCAGCGGCTTCTTGGACAGCTCACCCAAATTGGTGCCAACAGAAAACAAGGAGAGCAGAAAGCAAGGAGGCTGCCAGACATTGTCACCAACAAATGGATAATTATTGTGATGCTAACAAGTCACAATGATTAAGCTCTAAAATGACTGAAATACAAAAAATCTAATATTGTGCCCATTTAGCTCATTTGATAGTGGCTTTTAAGATAATTTAAACAAAATTGTGCAATGTACTTTTAAATGTTGTTGACAGCGCTAGACACAGCATTATTTAAGCCTGCATATCCATTCATTAGATTATGACATCTGTTTAATGAGTGACATTTTTTAATACACAGCACAAAACAAAAAAAGAAATCAAAGATCGTCACAAACATTACATGAAGTGTTGTCTCATTGCTGACACAGTTCAAATACATAGAAAGCGTCAGATGACAGCCCAAACAACAGTGAACTGTAGTGTAGTGGGTGGGCGGGGGAGCAGGTAGTTAAATTTCTGTCAGATTAGTTTAAGTTGACAAGAGTAAAGAAAGAAACATGATGAAAACAGAGTTGACAGCTGCACTCACAGAAGTGAGGCAAGGCCAACTCCTTCAAATATGAAGGAAATGCCACCTTTCACCACAGCAACAGATTTCCATTAATCAAAGGCAGTGCCCTTTGATAGATTTTCTGTTTTACCAAAGAAGAGTTAAGGAAAACATTCTTAGTTAAAAAAAATACTTCTATTTAAAGATAAGTACATACAGATTAGTATCTGAACTTAATCTGACAAAATTGTCATCTATGTACCATATGTAGAGGAACTTTGCTAACTTTTTTTCATTTTACATGCATTCCCATGAATATTACAAAGAAAAAAGTGATAGAGACTTTCACAGAGGCTTGCACAATTATTTTTCTGCCCTCTTCTTCACACAGTAAATACTGTCAGACACACACATGCAGGTGCTGTTTGTATTTATGCAGGCTCAGGTTCACAGGTGGAGTTCCGAGTCGCTGTGTAATTGGATTTTTGAACAGATTTTTGCAGCTTATCCAAGCATTCAGGTTCTGAGTGGGAATATTCGCACATGCATACAGATTTATGACTGAGTCCTGAATTGGCTTCACTTAATATATGGTGCAGACCTTTCCTCTCAGCTCCTTCATCTGCCTCCTTATGAACAACAATACGGCACTTAACTGGCTTAAATTGTAAAGCTCTCAGCTCTAAACAGGAGAGGGAGGTTCATCCAGGACTGGGAGGAAAAAAAAAAGAAGGGAGGCCTCCTGTGTGTGTGTGGGCTGGCAGACAGTGCAGTGTACTGATAAGGGGGTGAAGCCTATTAGCGGTTTGGCCTGGAGCCTAAATGTCACTGGTTTTTACTCTCTGGGTTGGAAACATAGTCATTGTTTCAGGGCTAGAAGGATGGTTTCCATTATGTACTCCTGTAGCATTTGTTTTGGAAGAAGCAGGTCTAATGATTAATGTATATGTGAGTTAAAGATAGTATGTGAAGTGACGCCTTAATTAAATGTGTATTTGCACAAGAATAGACTAATATAGCTGCACTGCACTCAACCTTGTTTGCCAAGTGAATACTAAGAACATGCAGAGTTTAAAATACTTCTGGGATTAAATAAAGAAGTGGTATATTATGATCTTCCTTATGTATATAAGCATGAAAAGCAATTATGAAATGCACAATATGAAAGAATTGTACGATACTGTGCAGTTCTTTAAAAAAACCACAGAAAACCACAGAGCAGTGAGCAAAGGTCTTCTATCAAGTTGAGGTCAGGAATCTGTGCAGGTCAGTCAAGTTCTTCTACACCAAACTTGCTCATCCATGGCTTTTTCCACTGGTGTCATGTTGGAACAGGAAGGGGCCATCCCCAAACTGGTCCCACATGAAATTGTCCAAACTGTCTTGGTATGCTGAAGCATTAAGAGTTCATTTCACTGGAAGGGACTTCTGAAAAATAAACCCACATCATAATCCCCCCTCCACCAAACTTTACAACTGGCACAATGCAGACAAGTACCATTCTCAGTTGACTGTGGAATATTTAGGAAATTTCATGACTAGACTTGTTACACAGGTGACATCACAGTACCATGCTGGAATTCACTGAGCTCCTGAGAGTGATCCAGTCTTTCCCAAATGTTTGTAGAAGCAGTCTGCATGCCGATGTGCTTTTATACACCTCTGGCCACTGAAGTGATTGGAACACCTGAATTCAATTATTTGAATGGGTGAGGGAATCCTTTTGACAATATAGTGTACCCACCTGCATTGTATGTCAAAGGATGGGGAAAATAGGACCCAAACGCAGGACTCTCTACAGTGAGAAAAAAAAAAAATTCTTTCAATTTACATGATTTTATTGTGTACGTCGGTCCCACATAATATTAATAAGTATGACTGAGTAAATTTTTCACTTTCCCTCAAGTAATTATGGCATGTCAAACCAAAGCATTTTATTTACATCAGATTACTTTAAAAAAAAACCATCATGTTTGATACGCATACTATTTATCTGTTACTATAATATCAATTATTACATAATGTCAATATGACAATATTGACATTAATTATATCAATAGTTTAAAGTTTAACACTGTAGCGGGGCGTGGCCCGCGGTGTCGTGCGGTGGAGATGGCTTCACCTGCACGGCATCAGCAATCACGCCTCGCCAGGCTTAAAAGGGTCCTGAACGTCATGATGTTGTTGTTGTTGATGCTGTGTGCGGCTGGCAGCAGGAGAGCTGCAGCCGCGGTGTTTGTAACATGCAACCGTATCATTGTGTGAAGTGTGTGAATAAAATCATGTGGAACAACATGCACGTGTCGTGGGGTCTGCCTTGGTACTGTCACAAACACCAACTTATTTTTGACTGCCAGTGGTACTCAATGATACTGTGTAATGTAAAAGGCATTGTAATTATGTTCCTGCAACACAAATTATGGCTTTAAATCCTACTTAATTTTTTTTAAGTCAACTTCATAAAAATCCAGTTCTTGGTTTCTTGCTTATGCACAAAAAAAAAAAAAAAGTAAATATAAACTGATCATTATTGACAAAAAGGCCAAAAATAGGAGTGCTGCTGAACAATTCACCTTTATTTTAACAGCAGTGAAAGCAGCAAGCTGCCATGAACAACCCCAAATCACATCCATATAAACGTGTTACACAGTTTTAGGGATTGCCTGCAGAATTAAAACATTTGTAAATATTTCACAAAAACACTGACCTTAGCAGCAAATACAAGAAAGCTACAAATAAGTGCCTATTAATGATCCTGTCGTCTCTTACATGTAATATTTGCATTTAATTGCACAATAAAAATTTGAAACTAAATTAAGCCTACTTGAAAAAAAAGCAACAAGCTTCTATGAACAAACAGGCTTACAAAAATATAACTTGTTTTTGTATTTAACATTTCCACAACTTCTTTTACCTGGAGTTTTAATAGCAAGAGACAGAAAGCAGCAAGCTGCTATAGAATAGAATAGAATAGAATAGAATAGAATAATCCTTTAATTGTCCCACAAGGGGAAATTTGTTTGTAGCAGCAGCCAGAGACAC
>VVHJ01032527.1:0-11029 GCA_015107715.1 Tylochromis polylepis
TATGTGGCGGGACGTGGTCTGCGGTGTCGTGCGGTGGAGATGGCTCCACCTGCACGGCATCAGCAATCACGCCTCGCCAGCCTTAAAAGGGTCCTGATTGTCGTAGTGATGTTGTTGTTGTGGTGTGCGGCTGGCAGCGGGAGAGCTGCAGCCGCTGGATGTGTAACAGCAACCGTAAGAGTGGATCGTGTGTATTCAGTGTGTCAATAAAGCATATGTGGACAAACATGAGCGTGTCGTGGGGTCTGCCTTGGCACCGTGACAGTTATCTAATTTAAAAAGCTTCCAGAAACTTGATGAAACGCGTACAAATTGTGTTAATTTTGATGGTATTGTTATGATTGATGTGTATTAAGCATTTCTGGAGATGAGTAAGTGTGAAATCTTGGAAAGGAGAAAACGTTGCACTCTGGGATTCTTCGGCTCATAGGGAGGGTTTTTAATGCTCAACCCAACAAATCCTCCACGCCCCCACCACCACCACCACTGCTATTGCCACCTGGCTAAACCAGTTAACACTGCAGGCTTGAGGTCATGGCTCAGTGACCCTGGTGCAGGCAGCTCCTAGAGGTGTGACATGAGGCCTCTTGTGGTGTCTGTCCCCCAGCCTCGTTAAATATTACTACAGGCCAGTCATGGACTCACACCTCAGCTGAAGAGCTTGATGACTGTAAATTCAGAGACAAAGCAAGGTCAACTCCAGATGGCAACACAATAACAGGGCTATACAGTCAAACTGGATAACTAAACATGTTGTTAGCCTGCGTGCGCTGATGCACACAAGGTCTTACAGTTGCCATGTATTGCCATTCTGACAACTGAAAACAGCTGAAAAAGAAAATGATTATGCTGTGTCACACTTTTTAGTGCTGATATCTGTCTAATTGATGACTTTGTGCCACATCAATCCATTATGCATAATTTAACATGGATCAAGTCCCCCATTAACATAATCACCCATTGGATATTCTGCGTAGTGTGACACACAGTAGTGAAGAACAGAACACCAGCCTGAGAAGGAGTGACAAGGGAGATGCACCCCGCATGAGTTGGCAAACACAGCCTCACTTTCCTTCACTTTCACCCATTCTGACACACACTCGCACACACACACATGCAGTACAGCCTGGGATGGGGCTGATGTTTAGATGTCATATCCTTATTCGCTTTAAGCGAATAGTGGGAGTCCAGTCTGAGCATTCTGTGTTTATGCAGAGCTACATTTGAATAAACAGAGACACACACACACACACACACACACACACACACACACACACACACTGAACAGCTTGGAGAGTGAGGGGTGTAGAGCTGCCTGCTTAGACGTTGCCGTTTGCAATCACTAAGCAGCTTTAGTGTCTCCTACCACAGTCCTGATTTAAAATTCATAAATGCTAATCCTTCATAATTTACAGTTTAAAAAGCAGCCCTGCTCACAGGCCCTGTGGCCACAGCTCTGTCAGAGTAATTATACCAAGGAGCTGGGAATGGACTACTAGCAGAGACTTTCAACAGTCAAGGAAATCCCCCTCACTGGCACCAGACCCAATTACTCCAAATACCTAAACAGATTAGCAAGTCATTTTCCAGTTCAATCTGGACATAGGTGCCAAATCAGTGTTATACTTTAGTCAGGTGGGTAAATAGCATTAAAGTTGGGACATGCCTGTTTCTTATTACTGGGGACCATATGCCGAATAATTTTATTAGCCATTTCATTAAATTTGGCCTCAGCGATTGTCTTTTACAAGGTTACCAGGCTGTCTCTCTTCCTCTGGTGTCAGAGGGTGATTTGCTGCCCCCTTACTGCTCACCGACATTGCAGTGTGCACTTGTATAAACTGTATATGTGAGTGTGTTTCTGTGTGAGCGTCACTGATGAATGGACGCCTCTATTTGGTGAGGTGCCAATTTCTAAACCAAATTCTTTGTCCTTACGAGGACAAAATGCATTAGTTTAGATGTAGATTATCTGTGATTCTTTCATCCAAGGTCACTAATAGAAAGCCATTATGAAATTGGTCTGATTTCAGTGTAATGGTCCACAATGACACCACAAAACCATTAAAGGTCCTATGAAAGGGCCCTGCTTTACATGTAGAAGCTCTCAGTGCAAAATAGCTTACCATCCTTTTAAATGCATAATTTAGTAGCTACCTCAAATATTGATTCATCTCTCATCCTGGTATACTGTACAATGGTGAAAGAAGTATAGACATATATAAAACAAAGGGGTGTTTAGCCATTTGTGGCTACAGTGTTCGACAACCCAGCAGATTACGTTTACTCCTACAACGAGGAGAGATACACAAAGCAGGATTTAATTTTACATGACATCAACTGTCTAGATATTGAGTTGTGGGATAGATGCATTTTATTAGCTGTTATTATTATCTTATTCCTTACACAGTCAGCTTGTATAAATGCATATTTTGATTGCAACTTATTGTCTCCACTAATAAATTCAATGTTTATTCTACGAAATGTCATAAAATGCAGACAAATGCCTTTTATCCTTTCTCAGAGCCTGAGGTGATGCATTCAAATTGGTCCAGTAAAATACCTGAAGATAATTTAATTACTGTCAACTCTGACCACAAAAGACATTAAACTGTCACATCTGAGAAGATGAAAAAGAATTTTTTTTTTAAATTGACTGATCCTCAAAATTGTTGCTGGTTAATTTTCAGTTCATAAACCCATCGGGTAATTGATTAATAGCTGTGATACACAAAAACTGACATATAATGTGCTCAGTATTTTATTTTCAGCTCTTAATTTTCAACTGCAATTTTTTCATGACAATTTCTTCTTTAAACCTGTCAGATATTTCTTTGTCCTTTTATGATGGCCATAACTGCAGATGGTGCCTGAGCACTATATCACAGTGACTCTCATCTCTAAGTCAAAGAAATCAGGATTCTATTACAGCAGATTAGGACAAGCAGACTGGACATCATGTCACAAAACCCAAGCTTTAAAGTGTGTCTCTTTTTTTCCCATTTAACCGTCAGCCATCAACACTGACTCACCCAGCACTCATATGTCTCTTCCTTTTCTTTTTCACTCTATATCTCCAGATACAGGGGCATGAAAAACTTCTTAGTTGTTGTTTTTTTTTCATGTTTGAAATAATTGCATGTTTCAGATCATCAAACAAATGTTAATATTAGACCAATATAACCTGAGTAAACACAAAATGCAGAATTTAAATTATTTTAATGATTATGGTGAAAAAAAGCAACCCAAACATACCCAAACCTTTTGGTTTTCGCCATTTTTGGATAACGGCTCTCACTGTGGTTCACTGGAGTCCCAAAACCTTTCCAGATGAATAGATGTCAAGGTCTCAGCTGTTTCTTTAAATCATGGCATGATGTTTTGCCCTGTGAGATCTTTTAGCCTACTTCTTTTTCACTTTGTCAGGCAGCTTCTATGTAAGAGATTTCTTGATTCAACAGGTCTGGCAGGAATCAGGCCTGGGTGTGGCTAGTGAAATTGAGCTCCGCATTTCAAAAAGAGAAAAATGTGGTTAGTCACAGTTAATTCATCAGTTAGGTCTGGCAAACTTTTTTTTCCCTTAATAAATGAAATCATAATTTAAAAACAACATTTCACATTTACTTGGGTTATCTTTGTCTTTTAGTAGTATTAAAATTAGTTTGGTGATCTAAAACATAGAAGTGTGACAAATATGCAAAAAATAAGCAAGGAAAGTCTTTGCATCAGGAAGGGGGCAAATAGTTTTCCAATCCCTGTATTTATATGATGATGGCATCACGCCTGAGATTACAGTATTACACTTTGCTTTACATGTTCCTCACAAGGCTTACGGACATAATGCTAAAAAAAATCTTAAATGCAACAATAACTTTATCAATGTCTCATGTTGGATTAGAAGGAGCTGAAGTCTGAATGAGAGACGATGATATGAAGCAGCAGTGAAATAACAGGGTTTGTATTTCATCTTCATTGTTGATTATTTAAATTTGAAAATTATTTCAGAGATAGACAAGAGAGCTAATATATGAAGAAGAAGCTCTTTCATCCTTTTCTTGCTTCACAGCAAATTGCATATTACTGTTATAATGATGCGTTATTTGCTTTTGAGCACAGTGGATTTACTGCATCAATGATCAATGAGGTGTTTAGATATCACTTTACTCAGGCTGGCTCACCATGGTAACAGACGCTACATGTTTAACCTGCTTTCAGGTGGGTTAATTTTAGAGTGGTAGATTAAACTTGTTGGAAACAAGGGAGTCACCCTCTCAACAGATGGACAAATTCATGCAATGCAAATTTTAAGCCGCTGTACTAAAAATATTCGAAAAAAATAAAATAAACCTGCAGAGAATTGCCAGTGAAGTTATCATACACACATCCACAGCTCTTCTTGTATGCTTGTACAAATGTGTAGTCCTAGCATTGCAGAAGAAATCCCTCCACGCCACACTACATACAACCCAACTGTATGCTACCTGTGCAGCACCAGAAAATAAAGTTAGTAATATACTTGCATTTATACAACACTTCCTAATCTTACTGACCACTCAAAGCACTTTAAACTACAAGCTACATTTTAACCATACATTCATGCAGTCCTTTATTCTATGCACTAGCAGGCACTTTATCTATTTTACATCCACAGCCAGTTTAGAATCACCAATTCACCTACCATCCATGACTTGGACTGTGGGAGGAAGCTGGAGTACCAGGAGGAAACCCACGCAAGCACAGGGAGAACATGCAAACTGCACACAAAAAGGCCAA
Source organism: Tylochromis polylepis (assembly GCA_015107715.1). Classification (NCBI taxonomy): domain Eukaryota; kingdom Metazoa; phylum Chordata; class Actinopteri; order Cichliformes; family Cichlidae; genus Tylochromis; species Tylochromis polylepis. The sequence continues at coordinate 4,774 of VVHJ01032527.1, forward strand.
CCAGCAACATATCCTTCATAAAAAGGTGGAGTACCCACTATGATTTCATCTTCTGGTTTTTACCTGTTTCGAAGCCTCAGTTGTGAAACTAGAGGTCACAAACGAGGGCTCGGTGTGACTGAGAAACTGAGAACACTGCATGCTCACGTGTTAGTGACTTTTGAATAACTCAAAGTAGCAACACTGGAAGCATACTCTGTATTGCAATCTATTTATTCTAAATTAGATCATTTTCTACACAATCCAATGCAGTCCTGTGAAAAACACCATTACTGCTTCCATAGAAATTAAGAGGATAAGCAGCAGCCTGTCTGGAGCATTCAGATGTGTGTTAAACAATACCAAAATCTTCTAAGAAGTGCACATCCCAGCATACTGACCTCATGGTCAGACTGTGCAAAACCCAAGAGCTACAGCTCAGCCTCTACAGGCCTCAGTTAGAATGTATTAAATGTTAAAGTTCATGACAGTACAATTAGAAAAAGACTGAACAAGTATGGCTTGTTTGGACTTGCCAGGGTTGCCAGGAGAAAGACTCTTCTCTCTAAAAAGAACATGATAGCACAGCTGTCATAGGTTTACAAAGTTGCATCTGAACAAACCATAAGACTTCTGGAACAATGTCCTTTGGACAGATGAGATCTATATAGAAATGTTTGGCCACGATGCATACTGCCATGCACACTGCCATATCAGCACAAATACACCACACTTGCTGTTATGGACGGTGGTGATGGGGTGATGATTTTGGCTTATTTTACAGTCACAGGACCCAGGCCCCTTGCAGGTATTGAGCCAACCATGAGCTCCTTTTTATAACAAAGTATTCTAGAGTTTATTATTCTATTTATTTATTATTCTAGAGACCGTTTTATTTCAGGCAGACCCTTGATTTCACACATTTATAGTTACAACTCTTATTATACTTATTTTATAAAATAATAACACAATTTCCAGTAATCAGCCTTTCAGAAAGAAATCTCCAAATTGAAGCTTTTTTAATCATTTAATAAAATTTCTATAGCTTTATTGCATATTCTAGGTTTACATTTCAATTCAATATACCTTACCCTGGTTAATAATGTTATTTCTGTACCGATGTCAGGTTATGCCAATATAGTACCATCCTGTCTAACTTTATATATGCTTCTTCTCCTTTGCTGATGTGGCTCATGATTGGATAAGAAAGCTACTATTAATCCAGTTAATCAGTGCTCAAAAAAGCAATGTTAGAATCACAACACAGCTGCACATGCTACGTTATATCTCCTCCAAACCACATCATAGCTTCTAATGTGTCAGGTTTGTGGCGCAGCAATTTCACAACCAAATAGCTCGCAGGAGAGATAAGAGTTTCATTACTGCACGAACAAATCAAAGGAAACAAGCAGGCTCATTCATAAAACAGATTTCAATATTTCACCTGTTTTAATTTAGGTGTTCAACAAAGCAACAGAGAGATGGAAGACAGAGCAAGAAATAATGGAGAAGGTGGGTATAAGTACACAAAGACAGCAGCACTCCAAAGGATATTGCTTTTAGTTATTCTAGTTGTGTGCTAAAGCCTGCACTCTGTTTTGTGCAATTTTGAAAAATAAAATCTAATCAAAACAACAATGCAAGAATAAAAGAGCTGCCCTAAGGCTCAGTCTTACACTTCAGCCGAAAACAATATATTTCTAAGTAATTTTAGCTTTGAAGCCAACCACAGTGGCCTAAGCTAAATTCATATCTAAAGTTAACTCTTCGCACTTTTCAAGGCCACAGAAGAACGAAGAGAATAATGGAGTGTTGCTTGTTTTTGTCAGGTTTTATGAGCTTATTCCTTTGTGTGGCAACTCACCAGGCACTATTAAATTATTTCTGGTTAATTTAACAGCGTGACAAAAATCAGCATTGGAATATATGCGCGGGGTGGACGTGAAAAAAAGAAACACCTGTAGTTTAGGCGAATATAAACAGTTCCAGATAACATTTTAGGCTCATAATGTTATGTTTTGTTTAACGCTGTGTCAACATGAGGCACTGATTCAACTGCATGTTTATTTTAAAATTTGTAGTGTTGTTGAGCCAAAGTGCACAATATTGCACAGGCGTGTTATTACTGTCAAACCCTTGCGCTGTATAATGGCCGTCCACAACAACAGCTGCTGTGTGTTTCAGTTACCTATTAAGCCATGGCCTTGAACACACATAATCATCTGATGTAACAAGGCCAAAAAAACTAAATTTTATTTTCGCTGTGTGCCTGCTCTTTTTCCGCTGATCATTCAGCCTTGTATGGGACACAAAAGACACAAAGCGCCAAGAACTGCCAAGAGAGTCTGCACTGACAGAGTTTAATAGATGAAAATAAGGGACTAAGGAAAACTGCTTCTGGTATCATCGCACAAAAAAAAAATCATTGTTTCATGTCAAGGGCCGCACAGAGTGGCTCACATCAAGAAGGCCCGGTTTCAGATGTTAAGTAAAGCAGATGCTCTATTCCAAGATGGTAGCTCTTGTGTGTGCATGTATATATGCTCACTGGCTCCTTTTTGCAGAACTGTCTTAATTCTTTGTGGCACGGATTCAACAATGTGCTGGAAACATTCCTCTGAGATTCTGCTCCATATTGACATGATAGCATCACACACTCTGCAGATTTGTCAGCTGCACGTCCATGATGTGAACCTACCATTCCACCACACCCCCAAGGTGCTGTATTGGACTCAAATCTGGTGATTAAGGAGGGAATTTGAGTACAGTGAACTCACTCCCATGTTCAAGAAACCAGTTTGATATGATCTGAGCTTTGTGACATGGCTTGTTATCATGCTGGAACCTGCCATCAGAAGATGTGTACAGTGTGGTCATAAAAGTATGGACATGGTCAGCAACAATATTGACACAGGTGTTGCTTAAATAATCCCCAGCTGTACTTCAAGAAAATATCCCTCACACCATTACACCGCTACCATCTCCCTGAACCATTGATACAAGGCAGGATGGATCCATGTTTTCATGTTGTTTATGCCAAGTTCTGACCCTACTACCCAAATATCACAGCAGAAATCAAGACTCATTTGAGCAGGCAACACTTTTCCAATCTTCTAGTGTCCAGATTTGGTCTGTATGAATTGTAGCCCCAGTTTCCTGTTTGTAGGTGACTGGAGTGGAACCTGGCATGGTCTTCTGCAGCCCATCTACTTTAAGGTTGGATGTGTTGTGCATTAAGAGATTCTCTTCTGCATACCTTGCTTGTAAGAAGTAGTTATTTCAGTTACTGTTTCCTTCTTGCCATCTTGAAGCAGTCTGGTCATTCTGTTCTGACCTCTGGTATTGTTATGCACACAGTGTGCTGGCACATCTATTATCCCCCTATTATCTTTTTGTCATCCTCATTAACCTCTCTCTCCTCTGATTTATTCCTAGTACTTATTGGCTGCAGAAGGGTTACTGCAATGTGCATCAAAAGAAGAGAGGTTGGAGCATGGAATTTGGTTTGATGGTTCGTGACTTGGTCCCTCTCTGATCCTTCCTCATCTCCATCAGCATCGGCATTATCCCTCTGTTACTTTTTTCAGACCATTATCTGTAAACTCTAGAGATAATTGTGCAGGAAAATCTCAGTAGATCAGCAGTTTCTGAAACACTCAGATCAGCCTGTCTGGCAGCAACAATCATGTTTCATTCAAAGTCACTTAAAACACCTTTCTTCATCATCCTGATGCTCAGGTTGAACTTCAGGAGGTTGTCTTGACCATCCGTAAATGCATGTGATTGGCTGATTAGATAGCTGCATTAAGCAACAGTTAAACAGGTGTATCTAATGCACTGGCACATGAATACTATTACAATTAAGTTACTAATACTATTTTCTAATATTACTAAAGTTACTACTGTTACAGTTAAAGCAGGATTTAGCATATGAAATATAACATATTCGTCATTCAAAGTGCCATAACTGATATTTTTATAATAATGCATGAAATGACAACATGTAAAGATGGTGGCACTGTGCAAAGGCTTCCTCGTAGTGATGAACCTAATATTTCAACCAGGAGGTAAACGAGACCAAGAGCTAAAAATCATAAAAAATGTATTATTCAGCTTGCTAAGAAATTAAAAACTATAAGGAGGTGATACGTCAGTGTATTGTATAAAGAGACGACAGTCTTGGTTTAATTTAAAAAAAAAAGATTAAAAAGAAAGGGAAGGGGAGCTTTTGCTGTCTAAACCTGACTCTTTAATTTAGCACAAACTGTACATGAAAAAAAAAAAAAAATTGTAAACAGAGGTGTGTGAAAAACAAGTCACACTCCTGCTTTTTTTTTTTTAGGCCTTTGGAGCACACTCATTGAACTAATGCTAACACACATGAATGGTATATAACAATCCACTGATTTGGTGTTTAGTGTTTGCTCTGAATATGCATTTACTGCTGTTTCATTTGTGGAAAATGGCTTTATCGCGTCCTAAAGCATCAGATGACCAAGTTTAATCACTACATAAAAATCACCACACTGATCAGTCCTGTTGGTAGCATCCTGAGGTAAAGTCTGTTGGCTGGCACGACCTTTGTTTGTGAGGTTTGGATGTATGCATTTTGCTCACTGTACTGGCCAGTATGTTTATTTCTGATGGCATCCCTGGTTTGACGTTTTCTTGTTCGAATTTTTTATTTGAGATGATACCTGGAATTAGTTTACGGTGTATTATAGTGCGATGGCGCCATCAAAAGAAGCACAAATACTACTAATGTGGCTTACGTCGACATTCAGTGCAAAAGACAATGCAGACGGAGCTCCACTTTCTGCAGAGCTTTTCTTTGATCTAGTTAGTCTCCGAGCCATTAATAGACCCATCACTATGGAAAAAGGGGGAAATTATTACACATTTCAATAAAAGTAATTGGTCCTTATGCAGACAAAAACAGCCACACATTTGCTGTCACTATGTATATGAACGTGAATGTAATTACCTCGCTCGTGCAGTCTCTCTCCCGCTCTCCCTCCTGCACTCTCGGATGATTACATTTTCTGCCTGTGTTATCTGCAGGAAAAGTGTGCCGCCGTGCTGATTAACAAATAGCTGTGATGAACCTCACAATGTCCAGTTAAGTCCAGTTTGATATGCTGTATTTGTGCAGAGCTGAGGTCTTCTGGGAACAGAAAAACTAGTAATCAAGGGATATATTTTTTACAGCAAGAGGTCCAGGTTTTGCTATTATATTTTACATTTTATGCCATGTTTCCTTTGCAATACAGTTTAATGCTGAACATCCAACCTCACATCATTTCAACATTAGGATCAACCAGCACGGCTGCATGTGTAGCAGGCTATCCAGAGCTGCACAGTGTGACTCTTATAACATAATTAGTCCATCTCTCTAGGAGGGTTTTGCGAGCTTTACCTATATGCCAAAGTAAAGTGCAGTCACTTTGATGATAAAAGGGATAAAAAGGCAGCGATAAGGTGGAATGTTGAGCAGAGTGAGGCTGGTGTGAGCCAGCCAGTGGAGGTCTAATTGGATGAAGGAACCCTGTTGCATGAGGCGTTCTTTCCCGAGAGTGCAAAGACATTATGAAAACCTCCCACACTGCTTTCAGCTGATTCAATTAATTTATTTTTCTGTTAAACTGATGGAAATATTGCCTCTTTTCCAATAAATGTCTGACAGCTTTAGCGCTGTGACATGGTTTGAAGTCCTTAGCTCTAAGGGATTAATTGTGAATGCGTTTTCCTCCTGTCACCAGACCTGCCCTCAACCTGATCCCAAAAGGGCGTCCGGAAATCAGACCGTCTCCATGGCAGGCCAGTTCAGGCTCACCACATGGTCAAGCTCTCATTCAGCGTTATAATTCCCTTCTTCCATGTTTGGTGCTGTGGCTTTTGTTTTGACTGGGCTGAGAGTGATCCTTAACTGATCGCCATGCCTCAATGCGGCTGAGGAAAAACATTGGTTCAAACAATAGGCAGAGGATCAGAGAGGTGGGAGAGTGAATAATGTGTCAGGTGCTCTGAATGAATTAAAGTGCAGTGCAGGGCTGTGGAAATACCTCTGTGTGAGGCCCTAATCAGCTGCAAACAAGGGAGTGAGAGAAGGGGGAAAAAAAAGCTTTCATTCCTGTAACTAATCATTTGCGGTTTCCCAATGCAGTCAGCCAACGCCAAAGGCAGAGACTAATAAACTGGGAGGCTGTGTAGATTTATAAATGATTAATTAAGGGGCCTCTCATGGGAACTACAGCAGCTATAAGCAAAAATATTAATT
>VVHJ01032527.1:20145-32690 GCA_015107715.1 Tylochromis polylepis
GTTACATGGTTTGCAGAAGAAAACAAGAGCTCTGTTTTCTTCCACTAAAGTACAAAGCATAAGCAAGGTTATATGTTTTTCATGTGTAGACATAAGCATCACTATAATTTTCCACTAACAGAATACAAGTAAAAACCCATTATACAAATACTCAAGATTTCATGTAAATTTAAAGCTAAAACTGTATTTTATTATCCCAAGAAAATACAGAAATTTTCCATATTTTTATTTTATGGTAAATTCTATTTTAATGATATTTTTCTAGTGCCCCAGCTGCCAGAATATTACAATTTTTTGTTCCTTTTTTTTTTTTTTTTTTGTTTAAAAAAAAAAGAATTGGGTGCCCATGTTTGACTTTTTAAAAAAATTTTCTCAGATCTGCACAAGATCAAAAGTATGCACACATGGTGGTGGTAGCATCATGCTGTCAGCCTGTTTTGTTTCAGTGATACTGATACATTGCACAAAGTGGATGCAATAATGAAGAAGGAGGACTATTTCCAAATTCTTCAACTTCTTCAACAGCTAGAGAGTTCAAATTTGGAAAACTGGGTGTTTCAAAATGTCAGGTATTCTGTCAGAATTATGTCATACATTATGTATGCATCAACAGCCAGACAGCATTAAAAGGTAGTAAATATACGAGAATCAGACAAAAAAATTAAACTTCCAGAGTGTCATTTAAAACCCTTATATATAAGAAAATATGAACACAAAGTGTTTAGCAGTGCAAGACAGGGATGTTTTCTCCCTAACCTTATTTGTTTATGTCCACCATTCCCCTTGGTCTCAACTGACTCCTGGTTTTATTTGTGGAAATAACACTTCCATTATTATAAGGGGGTGAAGTTTATGTAGGTCAGGGTGAATGGGTGGGCTGACAACATGTTAGCACAGTGGGAAGCCAAAGTTGTCTTTTTATTAAGCGTGACCACAAAGTTAAGAAACAGCCCCTAACTTTTCCGAAATACACATTGTTGTTTTTGTCTCTAAACATAACCGGGTCTTAAGTTCTGGAAGGCAAAACAATTTCTTATGCTCGTTGTGTCAATCTAGACTAATTTATTCTAATTTTTTCTTGAGCTACAGAAGCAGCATTTGTATTGGTTACTGTATGTTTCATGTGTGGACCACAGTTTATCCTTGTTGTTCAGAGCACTTAAGTGGGTGCTGATTAATGGTCAATGGGCAATAATTTCCTGCTAAAATGCCATTCCTCTGGGAAGCCTTGCCACAATATTTTGGATAGTTGCAGAAGGGATTTGCTGATTAACAGATTTACAAGTGCACCTATAAATATCACTGTATACTGTAGCATTAAGAGTTCCCTTAAAAGGAGCACAGAGGCTAGGAGGCCTATCCTTGGCCATATAGTGTACATTAATATGCAAAAGCAGTTACTGTTTGAATTAATGTATCACAAAGCGTTAGAGTACCAAGAGGCAATTCAGTCAAAATTGTCTGTCAGCAGCACATAATGGCCTGAATTCATTTCTCTTATTCGTACAGGTTGAAAAGGTTAGTGCAGCCCTCCTGTATTTAAAAACAAAACAAAACACATACACAAACAAAAACATGCTGATTTTGTTTCTGCAGAGTAAATATTTGTGTCTTGAATAAATTGCAGGTAGATGCAATGACTTCAGGAGCTAAAAACAAATTTAGGCAATAATTGAAATGTAGCATAAAATTGCCCCTGCAAATAACCATGAGACATTACGCGAACACATTCTCTCCCTTTCACTAAGAAACCAACCTGGAGACACACAAAAACAGTACACAGGCTTGAACATACACACACACACTCACACACGCACATGGGAGAGCTCTTTGAGGGTTTCACAATAGCACATTTATCCGCAAAATTAAAAATGGTGATTGATCCGTGGAATATTAACGGTCAACAACGTTTTTCATTAAGTTGTGAAGGGGAGCGAGGGGAGGCATTCTGGTAGAAGAACGAGAGCAGGAAGGAAAAAGAGCAAAAGCTTTATTTAATACTGATCCTGTACAGTAAAAAGGCCCGAAGAGAAATACTAGACTCCAATAATGCGACAGCACACTAATCATATTTACAAACTATATTAAATCTGCCCATTGTGTTTGCTTTGCTGAGGATTGGCTACCATGTAATTGTCATTGTAACCAGTGTTGGCTTGTGGGAAAATTTAACTGAAGTGATATAAGGTGACTGGTAGGATTATTATTACTTTATTATGACCCAGTATATGTTTATTAAAACAATTTGTCATGCAGAACAGGAGTGGGGAATGGAAACATTAAATCTTGCTCCACTCTGGCCACAGAAATGAGTTACAATAAAATTAATGGTGAGGAGGCCTGCGCTGACACCAGAGTGGTACGTAATAACCCGCTGCTTCGTTTCATTTGCCGATCATTTCCTGTTGGGCCCTCACCATTAAACATACATGCTGGGGATTATTGAAATAGCCCTGCGACAGCCATAGTAGTGTAGTGTGAGTGTGCCTATGTCATCGTGGCTGTGCGTGCGCTTGCACGCATGTTTTGGCTGGGTATGCTTTTATGTGGCTGGTCATTTGATCTTAAAAACACAGCCGTCATGGCAATATGCCACGCCGTGTTTGTATTTCTGGTTGGGCCATTATGAGAGCAGAGATATTAGCACAGAGAGACAGTATGGGCCGGGATCTGAAGTCTTAGAGGGAGGCGTCATTTCGCTGAGTGCCTGGGAGGGGCAAGATTAGTCTGTCAGTTGTGTCCAAAATGACTTTGAGGCTGTAGCTACAGGGATGCAGCAGAAGTTTAGCCAAGGAGTTAAGTGCATTTACACTGAACACTGACCTTCTGTCCCCTTGTGGTCCAGTGTTTGTGAGGACTGCCATGGTAAGATGTAGACTGTTTTTATGACTCGAGAGCATTTTTTCATCTTGTACCTGTTATGCTGCTGTAGGAGCAAACTTAAATGAAATATAGCATCTCTGCCTTGGCAAGCCAACTTTAACAAGTGTAAGAAAAAAACAACACTGGTTTAAATTTAAAATGCTGTAAACAAACATACCACATTTTAGTAAAAGCAAAAAAAAAGAGAAAAGAGAAAAAAAAAAGGCTGATCTCAAAAGAGGTGCCACACCAACTTCAATCACTGGAATGAAGAATTGATCTACAGTGTTGTGAAAAAGCATTTGTCCCCTACCTGTTTTACAAAGTGAAGTATGCTAAAAGATTTTAAAAATGATGCCACGATCTAAAGAAACACAAAAACAGATGAGAAACAAAGTAAGTTACATCAATCAGAGCAGTCTGGAGAATGTTACAATGGAATTTCTAAGGCTTTGGGACTCCAGCCAATCACAGTGAGAGCCATTATCCACAAATGGATAAAATTTGGAACAGTAGTGAACCTTCCCAGGAGTGATCAGCCTACTAAAATTACCCCAAGAGCACACTGACGACTCATCCAGGAGGTCACAAAAGAACCCAGAACAACATCTAAAGAACTGCAGGCCTCACTTCCGTCACTTAATGTCAGAGTTCATGATTCAACAATATAAAAGATACTGGGCAAAAATGGCATCAATGGAGTTACAAGGAGAAAACCATAGCTGACCAAAAAGAACACAAAGTTGTGTCTCACTTTTGCCAAAAAAAAAAAAAACTTTTTTGGGAAATATTCTGTGGACTGAGACAAAAGATGAACTTTTTGGAAAGTTTGAGTCCCGTTACATCTGGTATAAAACAGGACCTCATAAAAAAGACATCATACCAACAGTTAAACATGGTGGTGGTAGTGTGATGGTCTGGGGCTGCTTTGCTGCTTCAGGGCTTGCAGAACATGATTGGACCGTGAATTCCCTAAAGCTCAAGCACACTCGGGATTATACAGCAGAACAATTAACCAAAACACACAAGCAAGTCCACATCTGAAAGGCCAAAAACAACAAAAAAACAAACAAAACCCCAAAGGTTTTGGAGTAGACTAGTCAAAGTCTGGATGTAAATCTGATTGAGATGCTTTGCTATGACCTTAAAGAAGTTGTTTTTGCTAAAAAACTCTCAATCTCGGTAAATTAAAACAATTATCCAAAGAAGACAGGGGCGAAATTCCTACCCAGCGATGTGAAAGACTTATTGCTTGTTATTGCAAACCCTTGACAACAGTTCTTGCTGCCAAAGGTGGCACAACCAGATATTAGGTTTAGGCGGCAATTACTTTTCACATAGGGCCAGATAGGTTTGGATAGCCTTTTTCCTTTGATAAATGGAATCATCATTTTAAAAAGGCTTTTTGTATTTACTCGGGTTATATTTGTCTAATATTAACATTTGCTTTATAAACTGAAACATGTGAGACAAATATGCAAAAAACAAAGAAATTGTTAAGAGGTCAAAGTTTTCTGTGGCACTGTAAATCAAACAGCATGTGATAACCTGTCATTTTAACTCTATAGATAAGTCAAGTGGAGACTGGCGCCTATCATAGAGAGGCAGGCACAACCTAGAACAGGTCACCAACCTAACACACAGAGACAGACAACCATTTCTAATCATGTTCACAGTCCTTTTAGAATCACCAATTAACCTAACCTGAATACCTGGAGAAAGCATGCGGACACCACACAGAAGGGCCTGAGCCAGGATTCAAACCCAAGACCTTCTTTGCCAATAGACAGCAGTGCTATTCACTGCACCACTTTGCTGCCCCTATAGACAAGTATCTTTACATCTTACTCTACCATGCAAGGAATAAAATTTTATTAGAAAACAACCTGATCTGCTTGCAAAACCCACATCATACTGATCACTCTCACAGTCCCATACTATCTAATAACTGTACACAGTATGACTGTGATAATGTCTATATCCTACTGTTTTATGCTCTAGAAATCAGCATTGTTCCGTTTTAATACAGCAAAACATGAATCTTTGCTCTTGTAAGTTAGTCATTAGCTTCGTTTCCTTTGTGCTTTGTGGCTTGGAAGAATAACATCTATCAGCAGAAGTGTTCTTTTTAGCACAAATGCAGACTGTTTAAAATGCAAAGAATTTGATCATTTTCCCAGTAAACACTACACACTTCTAAAAACTGGTTTATTGATTTGACAGACAGCAACGAATTAAACAAGTAAATGTAAGGCAGAGGTAGAAAGTAAACAGAAACTGTAAAAGAATCAAAAGAAAAAAAACACTCTCATTGCCTTGCAAACATTTGAAGTTTGTCTTAAAAATAACAGCTGCTGTCATTAGTTCTCTTGTGAGGTGCCATAAAGCAGTGCCTTAAACAAACAAAAACATGGAAATGTAGCACATATGTTTGTTCTACGTATCAGTCGAGGTGTTTTTATTTGCACTGTACAGCAGACCTCTGTTGGCGAAGCGCTGAACAATCTGATTGCCGCAACCGTGGCCTTAACCTATTTTTAGTCAGGCACATCCACAGTACTTTAAATATCTTACCTAACTGCCCGAAGGACACACATGCACAGCGTGCTTGTGATATTAACTGAGTGTGTCTCTGTGTGTGTTCAGCCTTCTCTTAGGTCCTTTAGTAATGTTGCTATTACAGTGTTTATTGTTAGAGTAGCAAGGCCCTCTTTATCCTCCTTCTTCCTCCCTCCCTCTGGAATTTTACAGTTATATGAAGAAAGGAACTGGTCACAGTAATAATATAATATGCACCCAATGCCATTCAAAACAGCCTAATCAAATCCTGGGTCTGTGAATCTCAGAGTATTGTGTTTTTGAATTTACTGAAAAGCAGTTATGCCAACAAAGCCTTGTTTCTAATAAATGCTTCCTTATTATGCAGGATACGAAAATAAACCAATGCTACCCTCTAATTCCTCAATAATTAAAAAATAAGCCTGTGCCCACTATTGCATCATTTTGTGTTCAGCAGTGGGTTCTAGGATCTCTAACAGCTCACATAGAAGAAAGAAAATGTGACATTTAGAGTATGTGTAGTGGTTTTTTTTGTTTTTTTTTTACTCTTTCTTAGTTCTTTAACAAACACAAATCATTTATGATGTCTATATTTATCTGACTTTTATCTACACACTAAATGTACAAAAGCAGTGTGTAGGGAGAAACTTTCAGAAACCTAAAATTGTATTTCTATTTTAGTTATGCTTATTGTCATTATATGGGATGTGCAGTAGTAAATTCAAAGATAATTTGACATGTGAGACAATCTTTAAATGCAATCTCATGACAAATATTTTATACTATTATAACAAACAACAAGGAATTATAATCAAATCTGCAGCTCCTCCTATCTGTCCAGAGATTTACTGAAAACTTATTCTATTTTCTGTTTTTTTTTTATTGTTCATTCTTTTATTCTTACTATTGTAACAGTGATGTTTTTGAACAGTAAGTAATCAACTGCTTCTATCCTGTTGTAGATATGGCCCACGTAAGCATTCCTGAAACAACAAACTATATATGAGCTTTTCCACTGGATTGGTGAAAGACTGGATCAGCTGCCCAGCTGTGATTATGTTTCTAGCTGTATGTGACATTTACCTGACCATCAGCCTGGAGCAGAATAGGTAAACAGCCTAAAAAGGAAAAACCCCGTCACTGCTCAAAGAGTACAAGTCTCATCACAAAGAGCTTTCAGGAAAATGTAGATAATGTGGATTCCTAACTTAATGTAACTTAAAGTTTATGAAACAAATATCCTCAGAGCACAGACTCGCACTGTAAAATTACAATTTTTACATGTTTCCATAGAAAAGGTATCAATTAATTTCATGGTTTGAAACAATCACAACACAGCAGAGTATCCCTGGGATTCATAATAACAAATAAAAAGTGCACATTAGGCAGTATATGGGTGGAGATGGCACAAACACGCTTGACTGTTGACTGGGAGACTGGAGTTTGAGTTTCCTTTGGGACCACTGGGAACGCAAACTACTTAGCTAGGAGAAGCTCAAGGTTTGGTCAAATATTTGAAACCCTGAAAACAAAAGACTGTTTATAAAACTGTTTACTCCTCGTTACCCCATTATAGCAAACATGTTCGACAAAGTATGATCTCCTCAAGTAACGTGAACACCAAACCTACTGCAGTAGATGTGCACAACACAGTGTGACTTAGCAGTGCTATAACTATGGCAACAAATCACAGCCGAAACCAGTTTTTATATAGACTGCATTACTTAAACGAATTGCACAATTAGGAAGTGGATAATCTGACTTTTTTTTTTTACTCTGGCAATGACAATTTTTGACAAAATTACTGTCAAAAAAGTGGCGGTAATCAAAGGGACAATTACTTTTTAAGTGAGGTCGCAGTGCTCATTCCTCGTGTCCTAACATCAGTTCACTGCACCCCCTCACACTGTACAAAGCCTCTTATGACCACATTAATGCAACTAATTACCATGTCAATCACAAGTAATGCTTATTAATTGCCCCTCAGAAAGGGGCTATATCAAACAGTGAGAAGTGCCTTTAAAAGCCCACTGAAAGGCTGACTGTAGGGTAGGTTATGAGAGAGAAAGAAAAAGAGAGCGAGAGAGAGAGAGAGAGAGAGCCATGTTTCAGCCCTACTGCTGGCATTAGTCAATCTGCTGTCCAGATGTCTTCCACAGGTGACAGCTGCAATAGCCTAACAAGCAAATTAATCACGGAGCTTTTGTGGTGCTTCATTTTAGGGAAACTCATTTCGTTTCATAAAAGGCTTCATCTCGTGTGAAAAATGACAAATTGCGGCCATGGAGTGATGTGGAGGACCAAGCAGCCGACTCTCATTTCTGTACCATGCCTGCAAGGTGCTGTAGAATAGAAAAGCAGAGAGGTAAAGCAAGGGGAGGACTGGGCCAGAACCAGCAACACAGTAATGAAGCCCAGCTCTGCCCCCGTGGGCTCAAGTTCTGACAAGCCTCACAGGTGGCTCAGTCAGATTAAAACCTGCCTTGATTATAAGTGCTAGGGTTTGAATGAGGGGGATACGCTCTGCAGTATGTCACTTATTGTCCCGAAACTGCAACATGGAGGATGTTTTGAAAAGGCGGGCCTAACGAGTGTTTGGTGGTAGGGAGTTTTCTTTTTTTTAAACCGAGATAGCTCGTTAGAAGTGGCTACAAATGTGAATTTTAGATTATGTTTTACTGCAGAGCAGGCAGCCCAGCTTGCATGTTGGGGTATTTTTTCATGCTAAGTGACAAAAATCCTTCTGCCAGTAGGAATATTATTGTGCCCATATTCCTATGGGCACAAGAGGAGCAAAGAGAGGATGATATTGCAGGCAGAATTTTGGAGTCCACAAACTGTAGGATAAGCTTGAGTGGGCACAGATTTCGACATAAGAGAACGCTCTTTGCTTTCCTTTTCTTCAGCGTTAATACCTAAATCTTGCTAAGTCAAATCTTAACATTAATGGTGTCAGATCAGAAAATGGTTTTGGAAGGCATTGACAAATGATGGCCTCCTGCTGATAGGGGTGACCATTCAGAAAGCACTTTTATGTGTTTTGCTGGAAGGCAATTACAAACTATGTATTTTGGACTTGTTGAGTGTGAGCAGGTATTGAATCGAACCCATTTAGCTGCACAAACAGAGTGACCCCGGGACAAACTGAAAATGTGCTTCACATTTTGGATGAAAAATTGAGCACAGTGTCTATATATTTAGTGAAGCAGCTGAACTGTGGAAACATTTTTATGACAGAACATTAAGAAGAATGTCACATCACAACTTAAAGGTATTTCAAACAAAAGTATGGAAAATTGAAAACTCACAATGGCTACACAGAACCAACAAATTAAACTTTTGGGATTTAAAAGCTTCAGAAAGCCATTAATACAAAAAGGAGATAAATCCTTGAAAGCCGTCCAACAAAAACTGTAATTATCATTGTCAGTAGAAAAGAAAAGAGCACAGGGAGGCAAGAGGATTACATTCCTTCAGTACAGACGACTGTTCTGTGTTTATTTCTCTTCATTTGTTGAAAGAAATTCTGGGGTGCCAGATGTCAGCAACACTTTATAATTTAGCATAATTATCATGTTCTTTCTATTCTACCGGCACATATTGTATTCCACTTTCTATTCTTCAAATTCTCACTTCAACTCACTCTGATTGCATAGAAATTCATAGTCCCCCTCTTGAATGTTTGACCATGGCACACATAGGGAATCTTTTGCTTATTGGATTAACAAAAGAAGATTCCTTGACAATACCAAGAATGTCTTACAGTATACCTGAAAAGTTTTCATTTCGTTTATCTTCGCAAAAATCTTCAACAAACTTTCTCAAACAGTTTATACCTCACTATTCAGAAGCTGTTCAAAACATTTCTAGAGGATTCATCATTGTGCACGGTTATGTACTGTATGTAAAAGGTAATGCCGCTTTCAGCTTTTACTTAAAAGATCCATTCTGACTTTTGGTCCTTAAGCTATTACAAAGTGTATGAGCATATGTGATACTTACTTACCTTTCATATTTCAATTAATTCTGCATAGGGCACTACTCAATAAAGTGAAGAAAACACTACAACATTTAACAATCCAACTTGTGTGGGAGGAAAGTTTAGAAAATAACTCTTCAGTAAGAAGTAATTGTAATTTTCTCAAGGCACGACTTGTAGTGCACTCATATTACTGCCATTCATTTTCAAGGTAAATATTGCATGGTACATTTTATGTGCATTTAAAACCAACTCACCAACTGCAAATACCATCATAATGATAATATGTACTGTAGGTGGAAAAATGGCGACTCTAAAGGAATTCAAGGAGGCAATAGGCAGCAAGTAAGTGTTGGCTGATTCTTGCCTCAGAGACTCTGCATTTCATGGGGAACCCAGACCCTGACGCCCAGATGCACTCCCTGCCCAGAGACTGAGATAGGGCCAACCTCTGACTCCTCAATGTGGTCCCATTGCAGATATGCCCTTATCAGGACGGGCTGTAGCATACATCTTCCAACAACCAAGCACAGATATAGAATAGAAGTCCTGGTGTGATAGGTGAAATTCTCAGCAAAGGTGACTGATGTGTATGATCCACTGAAGTGCAGTCCCGATCAGAGCGCTGTGAACGAGCAAAAAAAAAAGGAAAAAAAAAATACTAGTAGGCAGCTATTTGGGGTTAAGTGACTGATTAACATTTATGTGACTCAATGCTATTGCTTGCTGTCCTTATTAATTCATTCTTTGCATGAAGTAGCTTTAAAGGACATGCCAGAGTGTCCCTTATTTGATAGTTAAAAAGTTGGCAACCCTACATGTGACCTTAATGTTTCTGCCATTTTAGCTCTGTGATAATCATGGTGACAGTGTAGAGTTAAGTGAATAACACCCCAGCCACTTGTAGTGTGGGAAAAATGTGTATTCTGTGATCGGTTAGCAAGTTGCTGTATGTGGTAAATGGTTGATGGCCGTCACTAGGAAATCAATTAGTAAAGCCCGAATCACACAAGTCTATACACAGCTCTGTGATCCTCTGGCAACCCCCGGTTGTTAGGGAAAAATGTGTGTTCCTCAACCGGTTGGCAACAACCTGCTTTGGTTAGGAGCAGAGTACTAGCAGAACATGCCAACTTGTTTATAAACATGCACCAGCTAAAGCTGCACATTGCAAGTGGTTGTATTACTTCCTACTATATAGTAGACAACTCTTTAGCATTGTGTGCATGAAATAATATCAGAAACTCCTATAAACTATGCTCTTTTTTGCTTATGATAACCTAAGCTAATCAGTTAGCACAATAGCTCCATTCTGATTGCTTTGTGTTCTCATTTGGAGCAGTAAAGCTCTATACCAGACCATTTCCCATATTTAAAGTTTAAATATGAGAGTGGTCTGTATCCTGTTGCGTAACCCTCGACAATAATTTTCCAAATGATCAAAATTTACTTTCCAGCTGGAGCAAAAAGCTGCACTTTCTTGTAGTTGTATTGTAACATCATGAAAGAAAGATGACTGTGGATTATCTTACAAATTGAGTTCACTTAAAGAAAAGATTATCTGTTTTCTTTTTAATTAGTCAATTTAATTTTAGCTTCTTTAGTAGCTATATGAGTGATGCTTTTAAGTTTGGGAATGGTTTGGAGTGTGTGCATGTGTGTGTGAGTGAGGGGGTGGCGTGCAAGGAAAAGGACTAGTGTCGACTAGAAGATATGGAAATATAAAGAAACACACTCACGCACACGCACGGACACTCAACACCCCCCTCCCCTGAGGCCCTATAAGCTAATTAGCTCCTAAAGAATTTATTTATCACAGATAAACTGTCAAACAATCTCACTGGCACATCCCCAGTGGAAATAAGAACTACTCATTAGTTTGTTCAATTAAGCTTTCTTTTCCCACTTCAGCACGCCCTTCGCACATCACCACCGCAATGAGAATACACTTTTTGGTACGCCAAAAGTTTTCTTGAGTAGATTTCTCATGTATACACCACAGCAGAAGGTTGAAGGTTTTAGCAAATCTATCAGTTTGTGTGTGACCCAAATTATGGCGTAATCATAATAAATCTGAGGGACAGCCTATTTATTTTAGATTCTAGGGTTTAAAAAAAAAAAGACTCGGAGAATCAACCATGTGCTGGTGCTGTTGAATAAACTCATGAGGTAAACTCATATCACGTTGCAAACTTTTCCACACGAAGGCCTATTTGGGATTATTTTAATCTGTATAAACTGAATTCATATTGTTGTTTCTGCTGCATAACAAAAAGATAGGACCAAGTGGATCCAACTTGTGTGGTGTAACAACTTGGTGTCAACAGCCAATTATTCAGTGTGTGCTGAAATAGTACTTTTGTGCTTCCATCTGTTTAGCATTTGCAAAAACATGGTCTTTTTTCAGGTTGGATGGATTGTGTTTGATCTGGATACTGACATATGCAGCTTATACTTGAATTTAATGTTTTATATTATATTCAGTATGTTCCGCTGTAGTTTTAATAGGGGAAAAAGTGTTTTTATTTCTCTGTTGCCAATATTTAATCTTGGGTAAGTTAAAGTTTTTGTTCTATATCATTTTTTGTATTATAATGAGGAAAAATATGTCGAAATTTATGAATTACTCTGCCTTTTTTGTTCAGACTCATATATTTAAATTTATAAAAAATAATTTTTATCTAAATATTACTGATATTGAAACGTCAGACACATAATACATTTGTTGATGTAGCATTGAAGCGAGTTTGCTCCTTAAGGTCCAACCCTCATTACAGGTAAAAGGGTAGGAATATTTTCACTGTTTCTGATTTTATTCTCTTGCAACGAGACACTTTGACGCACAACAGTCTTCAACATTGCATGGAGGCAAACTTCTCTGGCCTACTGATGAATTCACTGAACTTAGAGAGGGGTTTTACCTTCCTCAGGCCTGAGTATCTATCCCCTCAAGACAATATTGCACAGACACCACGAAGGCAATATTTGGCCCATTCCATCACTCTAATTCACTCCCTCCACATCCATATTTCATTCAGCCTCGGCTTTAATGAAAGTCATGGCAACTTCACCACCACTGGAGTCTCTAAGCGCACACATTGAAAAAAAAAAAAAAAAAAAAAAAAAAAAAAAACGAAAAAGGGAG
>VVHJ01032527.1:32710-43848 GCA_015107715.1 Tylochromis polylepis
TAAACGAAAAAATAAAAAAAAAAAAAAAAAAGAAAAGAAAAAAAATCATAAATAAGGACACTGGCCTTCATACAAAACAATATAAGAGTGACTGGGGCCCTAAAGTTGGGTGGAGAAATACGAAGGGGAAGTGGGGAGGGGGATTCACCTGCATTGTAGTTGCCTAGAAGAATCTGGCTATCTCCCATCCCCAGCCCCTACTTTTCCTCCATCTGACACCCCCTCCTTCTACTGCACAGACAAGTGCCTGTTTATCCCAGTGCCCTTCAGAAGACATTAACACAGGTCTCATGTGCAGCCCTGTTATCTTCCACTGGCCTGAATATGCTCAGATTTTAAGTAAGGTTTGCTGTGTTGACTTGGGCATCTATATCCCAAGGAAGCGAAGATGACATCCCCACTAAAAGGCTGCTGGAATATTGGGCTGGGTGGCACAGCAGTTACATGCATATGCATTGCGTTTACACAGCCCTGTCCAGCTGGATACAACACTGCATTACCCAGAAGAGCACAATGGCATTTTAAAGTTGCTTGTGTAAAAAAAGTAAAATTCTGCATTTTTAAAAAATCCTCCTGCAACTGACTGCGTTTACAAAATAAGTACTTTAAACTCACAAGTGCATTTATCCATTATTCGTCTGCATTTTTAGTTTCTGAAATATCATTGTGGTTTACCACTTAAGAAGGAAAAAAAAAGCCTCCAGTTAATTTCTGCTAATATGACCACTTACCATCTTATGTTATATAATCCTACATTGTAAGTACGGCCAAACATGCAACACACCAGCACGGTATTGATCTTCTCATCTAACTTTAACCAACAAAGCAAACACCATGAGAGCAAAATGTCAAACATTTTCTACAAAATTGGTGAGCCTGAAATATTTATTTGTTAATCTCTAGTTAGCAACAAGTTAGACATGCAACTTTGTGCAGTAAAGGCTTTATTTATTACAGTACATATTACAGTACCATACTATAGGAACTGATCATATTAAACTGTAAATAACAGTAAATAACTTGCACAGGATGTCCATTTCATGCAGTCTAACCACTCGTCTCATGCATACAGTTAAGTTAGCATCAATTGCTCATTGGCTATGCAACAATAACTGCAGTTACCAGATTAATGAAAACTGTAAATTTGACAATCAGTACTAAATTCATTACACTAAAACCCACAGGATAAAATGAATAAAGTTGTTTTTTGATCTATGTATTTTAATGGATTGATTGATTGATAATTTTTTGGGAAGAATACCATTTCTCATGTGGCAGTAGAACACATCCTTTACCTGCATTTGTTGAAATACATGTATCAACAAGGTTTCAAGTCAATGGTCTAAAAACAAATAGAGATGAGTCTATTATGCTATTACAGCCACTCAGAGTAGTATGATGCAGAGAGAGATAAAGAACAGGCTGAGCCCATCAGAGGACATTAAATAGGGCCAGCTCTCACTCTCTCAGTCTCTCCTCCCTGTGCTTTCACAGGGAACCAGCAGTGCAGAGGAGGTGGGGCTGCTATAGTGCAGCAGGCCAGGATCACACAAGTCCTGCAGAATTACACAAATAAACTGATACCAAACTCATATGCTGCTGTGTACATTATTCAGCCGAGCTCAAATCAAACATAAACAAATTCTGGGCAAAGATAAATCATTTTTTGGAAATTAAAACAAAACAATTACCCCATGAACAAAATTTAACATTTAAATTGTTATGCATCTCATAACATCTACAGGACCTTTTTCATTTCAAGCATCAGCTTTTAGTTTTTCTTTCAATTAAAACCAGAGGTAAAGATGTCTGGTATAAAAGCAACTCCAACACAGTTTATTCAGTCTTTATCATAATGAGCATATCCACAAAGAGAACGTGGAGATGCTGTTAGCTGCAGGTGAAGACTGACATGTAATGACAAAGTGTTTTGGTTTGAATTGTGTATGTAAAGAGGATAGTCGCAAATGAAATGAGGGAGGGAAAAGGCACACTGCAAATATCCCCCGGAGCAGTGCCTTTAAAGAAGCAGGCTCAGCATTAGGTATTCAGTTAGCAGATAAAGGCGTTCTTTCCACTCATAATCAAAATATACAGTAATGCATCATTTTCTACCAGATAGCTAGAAAAGAATTAGCTCAAATTATTTTAAGTTTTTGTTAATTACTTTTGGAGCCTGAAGCAGCTCATGCCTCTGAATTGCCGGAAAGTTTAGAATCGCTCGGTCAAATTAGCTGACTTATAATTCAAGCACTTATCACCCAACTCTAAAGTAGTGCTTTATGAAGCATCCCGGTCTTTATCTGTATGTACACCTCCAATGTGATCACATGGCTAAATGATATTTCTGCTAACACTCATCCCTTAAATTAAAAAAAGCAGTGGGCGTGCATTTCTGTGGGCATAATCTAATACTCTTGATCTCAATGGGGCATTTATGGAGAATTTTATAACTCTAATTATCTGAGCCCATTACAGTATATCAACTTTTAGTGGTCCATTGTATTCCCAGCATGCGCCAACTGGACAGATGCCTCTGTGGCATAGCACATTTATCTCAACTTAGAGTAAAAATACACCAGTTCAGATAATGTTCCTGCGGAGCAAACTCTTTTTTTGACTCAGTCATTTAACAGGTGGGTCAGAGCAGCATGAGGATGGCCTTACTGTCAAAAAATGACACCCAGGTTTTAGCCTCCATCTGTGACTCAAGGGTCACATTTGCATACAAAAACAAAGTTCATCAGATTAATAACTCTAATAATATTAGCATAGTAATAGAAACCCTACATATAAGCAGGAATTTGATTGATTGGATTTGATTAAATTAAAACAACTTAGATAAAGGACACACTAAAGAATATGGTTATAATGTACTATAAAATTGTATCATAACCAGACAATGGTAAATAAAAAGATACAGAATATATAATTTAAATTCCCCTCTCGCCCCTGCAGGTGGGTATTTCTTTCGAGCTCGGGTCCCCTGCCAGAGGCCTGGGAGCTTGAGGGTCCTGTGCAATATCTTTGCTGTTCCTAGGACTACACTCTTCTGGACAGAGATCTCGGATGTCCTTCCTGGGATCTGCTGGAGCCACTCGCCCAATTTGGGAGGTCACTGTCCCAAATGCTCCGATTAGCACTGTTGCCTTCACCATCCACATCTTCTCGAGCTCCTCTCTTAGCCCTTGGTGTTTCTCCAAGTTCTCATGTTCCTTCTTGCTAATGTTTCTATCACTTAGTATTACTACACCTATTACTATGGCCTTCTCCCTCTGCCTGTCCACCACAACTATGTCTGGCTGTTTAGCCATCACCAGTTTGCCGTTTGTATCTGGAAGTCCCACAGGGTCTTAGCTCAGTCTTTCTCAACCACCTTTGAGGGTGTATGCCATTTTGACTTATACACAAGTATACACATTCCTGTATACTAAGCCAGCTACTTGGTTATGGTATTCCATGTATGCTGTTGCACCCTGCTGTTATGTCCTTGATTTCTCCAGCCGTTGGTGGGATTTCTCAGTATCAGCCACCTCTTCTGTCTGAGGATGGTACATGCCGTGCAGGAGTCTGTCCTTCCATGATGGCTCCTCTTCTCGCTCCTTTTCTTTCTAGGGTTTCTGGTGCTTGAGGAATTTGCTAAACACACGATTGGTTGTGACTATCTTCCTGATGTACTCTTGGATCTTTGTTGTTTCTTGATATTGGTTCTGACACTCAGTAGTCTTCAGTCTCCTTCCTTCTGCTTACCATACAGTCTCAGGGTGCTAGATTTGGGGTGAAAGCCTCCATGCATGGTAAAGAATTTTCTTGTCTTGATGTCAATAGCTTCTATCGCCTCATTTGTCCAGCTTATTATCCAGGCAATATAACAACCGGAAGGGCATTATTCACTGGTTGGGCTTAGGTTCTAAAAATTGCTTAGGTTTAGGAAAAAATTGCAGTCTAGAGAATTAGCACTATCACCTTACATCAAGAAAGTCCTGGGGTCAAATTCACTTCCTCCCACAGTTAGGTTAATTGGTGATTGGTTTTAGGCTTTCTCTGCGTTAGCTCTGCGAAAGACTGGCAATCAGTCCAGAGTGTACTACGCTTCTCATCCCATTACAACTGGGATAGGCTCAGCAGTTAACGTAGTTTAGGTAACGTGAAGGTTAATACAATTAAACCTGCACAATGATGACACTATGATGACAACAATCATCTACATGTTAACATTTGAGTCTGATTTTGCTGGAGTTTTCGTCCTATTAAAGGGAAGTTCCCACCACTGCGAAGTGTTTGCTCAGTGAGGGTTGTGTGATTGTTGGGTTTTCTTCAGTACTGTAGGGTCTTCACATAATGCTATGAAGCACCTTGACGCCACTGTTGTTGTGAATTGGTGATATGTAAATAAACCTTAACTGAGTTTAGGATTAAGATAAACTATTGCTATTAAACCTCTGCACACACTGCAGTTTTCTTGTACAGTGTTATCAGCCACAGATTAGCCATTTGTACATCAGTTAAATATATCTCCTAAAGGGGAGACATATGATTTTAAATGTATTTTTTAAACATCCTCAAAGCTGCTTGGAACTGCATTGTAGTGCAGTGCAATTTATTGCTGCTTATGGATGCTAAATAAGACAGGCCTGGCTTGCATATTAAAGATGTGGGATAGGATAGGAACAGATTTCCTCCTAATGTTTTGTAAAAATTCTTTGCCTCTGAAACATGGGCCCCCATGCCACAACAGCCGTTAGCTCAGCCCCTGACAAAGCTGTTAATGTTCTGCAAAGAATGTGCAAATTGCAGAAACGAGTCCAAGTGTGGGCAGAAAACACTTCTGGTACTTAGAACCAGTGATGGAACAAATTTGGTCAAATTGGTAAAGTGCCCAAAGGGAGGAGGGAGATGTTCCACGGAAAACCAATTCCAAGCTTGGGTGAGCTCAGGATTGTTTGGAAACTCTCCAATCTGGGGGCCTGCATTGAATTGTATGTCAGGCAGAGACTGTTAAATAAGATTAGAATAAGGACCAAGAGAGCAGCACAGGTACCCACAGGATGGCTGTGTAATGTTGAATCACAGGCACTCTTTAACATCCATACATCAGCTGCAGCAGCGTTGGAAAAATGTTACATGAGGTGACACGTAAACTCAGTGGACAGTTGCAGGAAACACAAGAGGTTTTTTTTTAGTACATTATGAGCTCTGTTTGGAACAAGTCCTGCTTCCTGCTTTGATTTATTCCTCGTAGCACCAATTAGGCTATGCCCACTCCTGGAGGAGCTGAAATGCCGGCGATGGATATGTCATGGGATGGTATGATCAAAGCAGAAAGAGGAACACAGAGAGAAAGAAATGTCATTCATTTTCACATTTATTAGGCTTTCATGAGTCTTGTATTTCAGCTTGTAAAAGCAGCCACTTCTGCAAAAAATGCAGCTTAAATCATAAAAGACCAGAATGAAGACCTTAGAATGAAATGAACAGAAACATTATCATCTTTTGATGAGCACTACAGCGAGCTAAAGTGACAGAGAGGTCTTGAAGCCTACAAACACAGAGCAATCCCTCTCTCCCTTCTCTTTGGTGCAGTTCATCAAGTGCAGTAAATCATTACGTGAGAAACATTTAAAAGGAGCCGTACTTACTGCTAGTGTCTCTGTTTTACACTGAATGGTTCTGGACATAGTAATCACTGGAATAATGGCAGAGAGGGGTGGAGTTGCTTTGTTCACATCCTGCAATTTAAACTGAATAAAAAGCAATGGGGTGATATCGTAGGATGAAATTGGACACATTTATTTTGATGTTTCAATAGCTACTCAACAACTAACACGTATAACAGCTATAAAACACTTATGGTAAAAATGAATTTACCAGTGCTCCAACTCACAGGAGGAAACACGGTACTTGTAAGTACTCGTCCATCTCATTATTAAGGCTAATTACTGTACAGACAGCTGGACACTTATAAGCAAGGTTTCCACAGCCTGCATGGTTTGGTAGGAGGACGGGTGTATACTTTGAACACAATTCCAATAGAAGAAACTATACTTTATTAATTAAAGCATTCTGAAGCCAAATATTTTCTGAGTTGGTGCTCATTTTTTAAAGTTTTGCTCTTTTATATCAACAAAAAAATTTAAAAAGCACTTTAAGGCAAACAAAGTATTATTTGCAAGTGACAGACTTCCATAACCACATAAGTTTCCAATGCTGTATTTCCTCATGTTGCATTGCATTTTGGGTCACTTTACATTTTTGACTAATTTTCAATTACAGCTTGAACAATGAACTACTGAAATAAATTGTCACTTAAAATTGTATTGACCCGTGGATTTTTAGTCCATCTGGGGGCAGCACAGACAAACGGTAAACACCATAAAGCTATATAACATCTACCTTTGAAGCTGATCTAGAAAGCTTGCCAACAAACAATTGCTAATTTATACATTCAGCTATTACACAGCAACATTAGGATGTGTTCCCAACCGCTTGGCGAATGGCGGTCCAACAATCACTTTGTTTTGTCTCCTGAGCAAAATATTTGGGTCTTAAGCTGGTAAACACTCCAGTGTGTTCACCAGCTGGGAACTTTGTCAGTCTGGTGCTTAGTGCTGAGCAGATAGCATACAGCAGGCTTTTAGAGCTTTTATCTAAAAATAGTTGCCTGTGAAAGTTAATGTTGACGAGAGCTGTGAGAGTGAACCAAAACTGTAAAGATATGGGTCAGAAAATCAAAACAATACGCTGAAAGACGCTAAAGTGCGCCAGAGATTTGACAGTAGCTGCCGTAGAGTCGGGTGATAATTCCCTGTGGATTCATCACCACGAGTGACCCCCTTCACCCTCAATAATATTTATGCATAAATATTGATTAGTGCAGCTTTAAGTTCACAATTCCAAACCATCCTATGTGCTGTTAGTAGCTAAACTAATAAAATATTGATCATGCAAAACCCATCTATAATCAAAGCTACTGCTAAAGTGTTCCTGAAAGTATGTGAAGTGGTCACAGATTCCTCTTTTCCTACATATTTAAACAGGAACAGGCCAAGGCTAGAAGTCAAGTATACTATTTCGCAAAGAATGTAATTAGAATAAGTATTAAATGAAGAAATACAATTTTTGTTCATGTGAAGGGAGTTTATTACTAAATTCAAGGGTGTGGAATTAACAGGCCACCTTTCTTCCAATCATTCTCAACTTAGTGCTGTTTGACTGAGACAGATGGGGAAGGTAAATCAAGGCAGCTGAGTGAAGAGGACTGCTGACAGCACATTAGAGCCTCTCTCAATGAACTGTCACAAGTGCACAGTGAAAGTAAAGTTTGATCATACGTGGCTGCTGTCCTGTCAGACATCCTTAAAAGCAAATGGGGCCTAAGTGCTGCGGAGCTCTGAATGAGCCTGAGATGACAGTTGTAGCTGGTGCAAAGAGAGGGCATCGGCACTCCATCCTCCATCCTGCAAAAGGACAATGAGGTGAGAGGGACTGTGGCTGCATCTCACACTCTGCACCCTCACCGTTGCGGTAAAACCATCTGACAAAGTGTCAGTCTTCCACATCATCATCGCATCATTAAGGAGTGGAGCTAAAGTTTTATGCTGCTTGTGCAGAAAGGTTATGAATATGTGCCTACACTTTGAAGCATACTTACTAAACTGAAGAGCTGGATTAAAACTCAATTTTTACCATAATAACTGGGAATGCCAGCCATTGTTGTTAGAGGACAAACAAATCTCTACACAAATATAATTTATTAAAAGGCTATGACAATTTCAGTAGCTATAAATAATTCCCTGTTTAGATTAAAGTATACAGAAGTGACTGATAATGTGGTACTTCAGATTTAAATTTTTCATCAGTGCATTGGTCAACATTATAGCATTGTTCCAGTGTTTCTCTTTGTGTTGTGGTTTGTTTTGTTTCACTCCATTACCATTGCATCCCCTTCAGCTCATTGGAGACATCATATTGATACTGACATGATACTATATTGAGCTTTACAAATATACACTAATGACTTACCGTATGTATGAATTTTGTTAATGGCCTGCCTTAAAAAGAGTTATATAATACTTTGCAAAAGTCTTTTATTGCTTCCAAGGAGACGGATTTTCTTGTAGTTTCTTGTTAAAGTGGTCTTGAGCAATGGTTCTCCAAGCTTTCTAAAGGTCTTCCAAAACTTTTCTTTAGACATTTGCTGCTTTTTCACTCATTTTCCATCCAGTCCTTGTACCCTTGTTCTCTTTGTCTATTTGTTTGCTAAGTCATGAATCATTCAAGCATAAAAAAGGAACCCAATAAGTACTTAACTCCAGGGTTGATAAACTGTATCTTTAGGTACTTTGTTACTAGCAGCCTGTCGCAAAAACACATTATTTTCTTTGTTGAATCTACAAAACATCTCCAAGATAACACAGTTTGACAGGCATAAAATAGTACTTTTGCACCAGCAAGGTGATTTCCAAAGATCTATTAGCTGAAAACTTGCCATATATAGGAATAGTGTGCAGTGTGTCCTTAAAGGTCAGTCATTTTCTTAGATCATTTAACAAAAAAAAAAAAAAGAATTCTGTACCCATAAATATGCACTGATTAGTGTGTAATTGTATTTTTCAACGAATGCAACAGGTGCGTTCTCATAAAGTTACTGAAGAATGAATCCATTAAATATATATAGTTTGTGCCTTATTTCCTGAACTGAAATCAGGGCTCAAAGACACGAGGATGTGCATAAACATACTTACTTATTCCTGATATTGTTGCAATTACTTATTTTCAGCAGATTAGATATGTGACCCTCACATCTCCAGACAGCTGACAATGATGACAACTAAGCTAACATCATGCCATGTGAGTTAACGTTAGGCTCGAGTGTCCTAAAAATCCCACTTTACCTCAGATAAACATTGTCACAACATGTCTGTAAGTTGCCAAGTCCAACAATGTTAGATTCACTTTAAAGAAAGTTTCACTAACTATATAACACCTAATAACAGCAGCTAACAGAGACTAAGAGCAGCTAATAGTGGCTATCATCAGCTAATAGCAACAAAACCAGCAGTGCATACTGAAAGAAACGTTCAGGATATCCCCAACAACTGACCTCAGTATCAATGTCATGTATTTTTTGGGGGCAAAAACTGACAATGATCCCAAACAAACTGCCACTTCAATAAAAGCATTACCTGGATGGAAAAACACACAATGAACACTATGAGTCATGGATTGTCTTCCCCAGGGTCTGGACCTCAACATTACTGAATCAGTGTGGGTTCATCTTGACAGAAAACAGAACAAAAGGCAGCCAACATCTAAAGAAGAGCTTTGAATGTCCTTCAAGAAGCCTGGAGAGCCATTCCTGAATACTACTTAAAGAAATTACAAGAAAGTTTCCCTAAGAGTGTTCAGGCTGTGTTGAAAAATAAAGATCATACCAAATATTGACCTTCAAGGTTGTTAGAATTGTAAAAACTTTATTTTTGGCTTCCATACTATATTTCTGTGTACATTTCAGCAAATCACTGCTCCTATTTTCCATTTTCTTAGCAAAAAACAAAAAAAGCACCAAAAAAAGAACAAAAAAAGGACAGTAGTATATGATGATGCACTACAATAAAACCAAGACTGTTCTGCAAGTTATATGAGACACAGGTCAGGAATTTAGACTTTAAAAAAAGCAGTGAACACGGAATAATTTGTTACGGAAACTGAATAGAAATAAATAATTATTCACACATTACTCTGAGCAATTTCCTCAACACAACTATTTACATTTCTTCTTCTAACCTGATTTATAACAACACAACAAGAGCTACAGACTTGTCTTGCTCATGTACACGTGGAGACTTAAAGCAAATTGGATTTCTTTCCTCCATTGCAGAGCTCCCTACCTAATGTAAAACTTGCTGTTCCACTTTAGAGGATGTGAAAGAGTGGGACATCTCAAAAATAGGTCTACTTTCAAAACTCAAACATCATATTTATGTTTAATTTGCCTTTAAGTTATAAATAACTATTTTGCACATAAGGGTTTGAGTTACTTTTGCTGAATGCAGGAATATGAGCACCTTTGGGTGTCAAAGTAAACCTATTTCAAACTCAGAGCAACTGCCCCTCAGCGGTGCACCAGACAGAAAAAGTTGAGCTTAATTAATGTCTCTCATAGCTTCTTACTAGACTCAACTAGCAGAATTTTACTTCAAATGTAAAAACTATCATTTTTGGTTTTATATATTACAGTTCAATGTTTTTTTTTTTTTTAATATTATCCCATGAGGTGAAAGCTGTTTAGGCAAATCTTTATTGCAGCTTTAAAAAACTTAATCAATCATAACCAATCTTTAATTTGTCTAATTGGAAATCAGGCCACCTAAAATTAGAAAGAAAGAAAACACAATATGGCTGTTACTGTGGGAATTAGTAGAAAGCAATGTCATATATTTAATGAATAACTTACAGGCCTTTAGACCAACAGTGGGTAGAGCCTTGTTTACCTGGGCCCAAATCTGCACTCCTACACCATATGCTACTTTACTCTTCCATTAGTGTGTGTGTTGAGGCCTGTGCCCACTGTTTAGCCTGGCGCAGAGGTACTTCTAGCTGTAGGAATATGGTCTCCCACATATTTTAAAACCCACTTTCAGTCGCTTCCCAGTGGGCCAGCATACCTTATCTCTGATGCAAAAGAACACTTTCATAAGTGCCCTGCTGGAGAGGGAAAACACACAAACAAAGAGATATTCAGACATAGATTGGACTTTGTTGTTCTCAGCCAATTTGTTTGGTAGGTGGTATGTGGGCAAATGGGCTGTTTTTTGTTGCTGTTTTTTTTAAAACCAAATGTACTGTTTACACACTTAAAAAATTTACAGGATGAGTGAGTAGATGTACATGTACATTCAATGCAGTATCATCATTATGCCATTAAAAATGTAAACATTTCTAGAGGCCTTTTAGGGTCCCAGTGTGAGACCATTTCTTCTACACTGGTGCTTTCAGTGTTGACCATTTAACACTCAAGTCATAGCTGTCCTCAAGGGAGTTTTTCCTTAACAAACATGATAAGCTAGCTCAGAAATGTTGAACAAAGGACAATGGCAAAAAAAAAAAAAAAAAAAAAAAAAAAAAAAAAAACCCCC
>VVHJ01032528.1:0-10756 GCA_015107715.1 Tylochromis polylepis
CTTCCCATCAACCGTCCACCAGATCTCCCGCCAGGGTTTGTCCAGGACAAATGGAAGCTGACCTCTGCACACGAGACGCACCTCCGTGCCTGGAAGAGACAGAAGAATGTTCATCTGAGTCCAGTCTGTATGTGTGACTGTGCGTGTGCTCCCTTCAAATTACCTTGCAAGTTTTAAGAGAAACTTTGCACTCTGGACTTTAGAGTCATTCTTTATAACAAAACGTGACAAATGTGTACAACCAGTTTACATTCATGACACCTTGTTCAACATAAAAAAGAGAAAAGTTTAAATAAAATGAATGGTCCTTCCTGTCTTGTTTGAAAGTTCCTTCCTTCTTGCCATCTTTCTTTTCAGGAAAGTGACAGGCCTTGCCCACTTTTGCGTAGTAACCAGAGGGGAAAGAGAGGAATGTGGCCTGCCTCAGCGAGAAATCCCAAAGTGCTTGCCGACTCCAAGCTGCTAATACAACTAATGCAGTAATGTAAGGGCCAAGGCGATTAATGAGAGCGCTCTGCCCCTGACATCTCAGACACCCTAATGTTGCTGCAGCGTCTCCCTAGCCGTGCTTTAATCCATCACTGGTCCCTGTAACCCAATTATGGCCTGACGCTTTACTTTTAGCTCCTCTGCTGGGTCGTTCACACACATCTATATAAGGGCAAACAGACACACACACGCGCACACTCACGCACGCACTTAGACGGGCGTGTTTGAGCATCATCAGACAAGCACATTAAGAAAAAAAAGAAAAACATTTGCCCCCAAGCACACACAAACACACACATTTATACACACTCTTAGGAGGGATACTAAACATTTATGTAACGTCATGTAAGCTCACAGTGAGGAGCTTCACAAGAGAGCTCAAGGCTCTCAGCTATACTTACGTTCTCAATTTATCTCAAATATGGTGGGTTTTAATATTATAATCGTCTTGTGTTACAATTTAGTTGAAGCTAAATGATACACAGTGACACATTATTAACACGATTTACCCCTGAAATTATGACTTGCGGTAACAAATACATCTTCACAGTAAATTCACTGACTTCATCGTCTCTTAAGTTCCATCATGTCTCTGATTACTCAGGTTAACAATTTCTAATGTCATCACAGTAAAACCTTGGGGTTTTTTTTGTTGTTGTTGTTCTTACTGACTGTGATTGTTGCATGATCCTACACCAACATACTTCATTCCCAGGGGCCCATCAGTACTCTGTTTTAGCTAGGGGTTATGTATTGCATTTTTCATAAGGTCTCCCCTGCAAAATTTATGATCCACCCTAAAGGCTTTAAAACAATACTTGACTGCTTCTCCCACCACTATAACCCTAACATCTGGAAAATACTGTTTATGAGTAGATCCTGGTTTGTTGCAGGAGCTTGAAGATCAGTTGTGGGTCTCCCAAAAGCCTTCTCTTCATTCCTCTTTGCCTGTGCATCAGTTATGTCACGCACACAGTAACAGCTCTGTCAATCAAGGGATCTATATGCTTGCTTCCTCTAAATCAGGTGGATTGACTCCTTAAGAGTTACTGGAGTAGCCTACTTCCATTAGCCACTCCCAACGGCAAATTAACTTAAATGTACCCGCTCAATAAAGTTCAAGACAATCATTTGCATGTCAATGTCCTTTTTCTCTCAAGGCCTTCCCAAACATACAGCTGACTCATGCAAATCCTGAGATTGCTGAGATTCCTGTGCA
Organism: Tylochromis polylepis; assembly: GCA_015107715.1. Taxonomy (NCBI): domain Eukaryota; kingdom Metazoa; phylum Chordata; class Actinopteri; order Cichliformes; family Cichlidae; genus Tylochromis; species Tylochromis polylepis. The sequence goes on from VVHJ01032528.1 coordinate 1,709, forward strand.
CTAATACCAATTAGCCAGAAACCTAATTGCAAAGAGGAATTGCTTGAGGTTAGTTGTGAGAGAAATGTTGGAACTGTGACCTGGTATTGCCTTATTTAATTGCAGTTATATTCTGGGTTGCTGAGTCTTGTTGAATGGGTTTTATATTTTTTTGAGATTATATTTAATTATTATTGATCTGATTTGGTTAGAAAATTGGGCTTTTTTGCATTTATTGTGTTGATTTTTAGTTAGATTTTGTTTTGGACTTGTTCACAGTTGTCAGTGAAACAAACACACCTATATGGGAGGCAGTCAACAGATGGTGGCAACACAGTGACAAAATGAGACTGAGAGAGGATACAGAAAACAGAGGATGAAGACACCAAGAGAGGGCAAACAGATGCAGTGGTGGGGCAAATGGAGCAGCCACAAAGCCAACTTAAGGCAAAAAACTTCAAGGCAACAATTCTGAAAAATATACATACCCAGGTAGGTCAAAAAATGTTAGGATACTTTTGTTTAATAGGCAACAAGATATACACTATAGGATTATTTTTAATATTTCGATGATAACACCCATTTACTCTGGTGCACCTTACATGCCAAAATGTGTATATCGGGAGTGGAAGGAGCAAATGCAAAACTTTTAGATACAAACTTGGCTGAAAAACAACCACAGAGCTTCTGGTCTGGTCAACTGCCAAAGAGGTTCATACCGAGTGGCTCCAACTCCAGCTGGTGCTGGTAAGAGTATAGTCTGCTTCAAGCACTCAAGAGTTTTATATAGTAGGAGAGGCTACAGAGGTGACATTGCCGCAGATTAGGATATGAAAGACCACAGATGGATTTAACACGCAAGCTGAGGAACTGAAACCAAAGAGTCTTCCATGCACCACTAAATAGTAGTGCAACAACTGCATGCTGGAGCTCATCCTCTCCTTGTTCTTAACACAAGCAGGCTTAAAACCAACTAGTCCTGCTGCAGAAGGGTTAAACGAGGGTTAGGCTCTCATTGGAGTAGTAGATTTTGGACTCACTGGACTATAAGATACTGGTTCACTGGTTTGAGCCAACAGGGCTTATTGATTTTGTGAAGCTAAAGGCAGCTAGTGAGTTTTAAGATGGGATTTGAAAGACTCTGAAGTACTAATATTAGGTGGCAAGTTATTCCAGAGTTTAGCAGATGCAACTGCAAAGGCCTGATCTCCTCTATGCTTTAATCGAGACCTCAGCTGTACTAAGAGCATCTGGCTAGATGATCACAGTGCTCTTTTGAGGTTATATATGTTGAGGAGTTTGCTTAAATAGCTGGGCGCCATACCACTTAAAACTTTGGAAGTAAGTGAAAGAATCTTAAAATCAATATGATAATGGACAGGGAGTGGTGTGATGTGTTCATACCTTCTAACACCTGTTAAAAGACATGAAAAAGAAAAATGACCAGAAATATTTTCCAAAGTTGCCACAACCAGATAAGATTACTGGCTCAGCTTTGGTGTCCAATTTAGATGCCCAGCTAATCTGGATTTAGTTAAAGTCCTTGTACCACAAGAAAAGGTGTGGAAAAGGTAGGCTCTGAATATCTAGCTGGTTGTAGCCTGACTGGTTGGTGGCACAGAGCTGGTGTATAAACCTTTTGCTGTATAGTCAGGGGAGGGTGGAAAAGAGAGAACCTTGCACTGCATTAAAGCGCTTACCAACAAACCACCAATCAGCAGACGGGGCACTAGAGTGAGTGGAGCACCCCTACACAGCCAGACACAGTTGGAAAACCAACTTGAACTCAGCAGTATATGAAATTAACACAGCAAGTTATACCTACTCAGGCGAGCTAAAGATGAAGGGTAGGTAAGGAATCGTGAGGATACTGTTAGACTTACCGTTGCTGGCTTGTTTTTTGTTTCCCCACAGCAGCAGTAGCAGCATGCCAGTGGAGAATAGCAGTGGAAAGGATACGACAGCAACCGACTGCAAAGGGTTTTTCATAGCTTTAAAAAAACAACAAAAAAACAAAAAAAACAATTAACCATTTGGACATCTCATTTTAGCATTCTTTATCTAAGGCCTTGTTCTACCTTGTTTGGGTTGTTCCACCTTGTATTTTCTATCTTGTTTTACCTTGCAGCTGTTGAAAATTATTATTAATAAATTATATTTATTATTAATAATTATTATTAAATTATGTTTATGTTATTTATCCTTTATTTATCCAGGTAAAGGTTTCATTGAGATTAAGAGCTCCAAGAGAGACCTGGCCAAAAAGTGCAACAGAGATTACAACAAATACAGCAGATAACAATATAATATTTATGCAAATAGATGTATTTAAAGTAAAATAATTTACCTGCCTTAAGACTCCAGACACACAGGGCGTTTGGCAAGTGCTTGGCAACCACTGGGCCTGACCACTGGCAGGTTGTTGTTGGAGGTTGATGGTAGATGCTGCAAAACTGATTGCTAAAGCTACAGTCATGGAGGCCTAGAGACCATTTAGTGACCCCCTGATAACCACCAGTTACTAGGGAAGAGTGTACATTCACCAACCGGTTGGCAAGTGGTTGCAAGACATTGTTTTCTCTTGCTGCCTGGAAAAGGTCCCAAAGAGGTATATGCTGCTGCACTAAAAACCTTCTGGCTTTGGTCACTAACAGATTGCCGTGACTGTCTGTAGTTTGTATGGAAGACACAAAGTTATCTCCAAATACTTGCCAACTACTGGCTAAGTGGTAGTGAAAGTGTGGAGAGGGTAAAGCAAACCAGAAACAGAGACCATTTGTCTTCAAAGTAAAAGCTGTACCTTTTGAAATGTATTATTTTAGCAGTAAGGCACAAATTTTATTTTGAAGGTGAACATTGCCTGTTTTTTGTTTGCATCACACTTTTCAAGTTGGTAGGCAAGTCAGTGTCTTCCATGCAAAGTTTCAACATTCTTATAAACCACATTGACCTCCACCTCTTTGTAGTTCTGGTTCCAATAGTCACCACCCTCACGGCTGTGACAATCTTCTAGCAACCAAATTGTAGACTACATAGATATCATGGTGCATTTGTCAACTCAATATTTAGTATAAATTTCCTAGTGCAGTAACAGACAGGGCAGAAAAGCGGCTTTTCAAATAAATATAAATTGGAGTTGCTCATTTTGAACAGTAGCAGTTACATAAATTGTGATTCTTATGATATTTATTGTCTGTTTCTTTGAGAGGTTGGGGTCACTGTGGTTTATAAGAATATTAAAAGGATATGTATCCATACAGCTTAAACAGGTCAGTTTAAGCTGATATGTTCAGAATTGAAGGGTTAACCTCTTTGGATGAACAATGAAGAGACCAGAATTACATCTTTTTGTGTATCATGGTACTTCACAACAAGATTAGTGCTGTTCCTCTTTCAGTGCCTGGAATCTGCTTATGAAGGATTTGGATGATCGCAGTGATTCAATTTTGCTTCATAAATGTAGATACATATCTGATGTACTCAGAGGATTATTCAAGCAAATCAACTTTCAGCTATCGTATTGTTCACCTCTTCTAAATTTGCCCGTGCCTCTGGTTTTTTGGAGAAGTATTATTCTAAATGAGAGAGGCTATCCTTGCAACGAATCATGGAAAGCATTATAGAATTTTCTAAGCAAATTACAGCAAAAATATTGTCAAAATAATGCATGACCGTCAGACTCATCAGTTTCAAACTACTGCTCAAAGGAGAAACAAAGTAACAGAAGAAGCAGGCGAGGAACCTATCACCAATAGTTTCATGGCTTACACTCTGGGGACAATGTTCAATTTTTCAGTGTCTGGTATACCTGTTATATTCAGATACCTGACTACCTGATTTAAGCTTAAAGACATTTTGTTTTGTGACTTTAAAAAAGCTCAGACAATGGCTGATCCACAAATCCACAGTATAACACGGTAGCTGGATTGTTCAGGTCTTCTTCAGAGGTATGATCCACGCATTTCTTTGCACCTTTCTGGAGTAGGTTTTGAGATAATGATCCCAAACTCGTCTCAAAACTTAGTACATAATACAACTTGAAGACCAAAGATGGGCAAAGATTGCGGTCATGTAATTTCATCCATAGCTATCACAAACCACTGGACATTTACAGGGGCCTTTGAAGACTGAGAAAGCCAGACCTTCCTGACATCACAAGAAGATCCTTCAAACACTGTTAAATCATGCTAGGATAAAATGGGTTATCAGGTTTTGCACAAACCTGCAGCTCATATGTATGCTGTCATTGAAGCAAAACAGGGAAAACGGGAAAGTACCAAACACTAAGATATATATTTCCTATTGCCACAGACAGAGTAAGTCAGACAAACACACAGACTGGACCTCCGAAGAGAACATTGCTGCATACTCAAGTGCTATAAGTGCCTGGGAGTCATCTTACAAGAAACACTTATTGCATTTTGTATTGAGCATGATGTTATGAAAAATTAATATTGGGATGGCATGTCTTCCTCTGGTTAGACTCTCTGTGTTAGAGTCTGTGCATGTTTGTATATGCAAATGTACATGCAATGTTTTACTTTCTGTATTTATGTTTTGCACACACATGGTTGGATAGGAGAATGTGAGGATGCATAAATATGCAATTCTGGCACAAGTTAAAGGAGATAACTATATGATGATATGTGTATCACTGAAGTTTCCATCATTTTTTAGTGGAGCTGTCCAGCGAATCCATGTCTGAGTAGCTCAATTGACAATTGACTTATTTCATAGGGCTTCCCCCTATTTACTGCATTGACTCTCCATATTCCCCATGGTAAGTGCAAATATTGACTCTGCTATTGACAAAACAATAGCAAAAAGTGCCATCTTAAAGTAAACTGATATATATGAAACAAGCAAAGCTGAAAACAGCAGTTCCACTACACAAAAATCAAAGTATTTTATAGTAGCTAATGTGAAACGTTGTGACATGTACTACTTACTTAAAACTAGTCAGGATATCATGTAGCTTCTTTTTTTTGTACAAAAATCAATTTAAAAAACCACCTCATGATCCTCTGAACTGACTTCATGTTAGTTTTCCATGGAAAACTGTGGTTGTGAAGCTACCTTTAGTTAAGTCATTGTTTCTATCCCATTTTTCTTTCATTTTAGAAATTAATGCAGCCAACCTGTACTCTTTAAATTTTGATGGATTACTTTGAGTGGATCAAAGAAAATCTTATAAATGGATTGTGCATGAAAACAATGTTCTGTGCAGTTTTCCCAAATCTAAATTTTCCAATCTGTGCACTGATAAGGATTATAGGCTTATAAAACCATTTCCCCATTTGATTTAAGGAACATTTGCTGCTGAAATTTGCAGCATTAATCTCCCTATAGTGTTTTGCTGTTGTGCATGCATTGATGCAGAGCAGCTTTTATTCAGCATTTCTGAGAGTCAGATCCAAGATGAACTGTCATAATGTGGTGTTTTCTTGAATTACGCTCATCCTGAATTAGATAAGTGGGAGAAAATGGATATATGTATGGATGGATCTTCAAGCTTACATTCTTGTTACACAAGCACTTTCACTGAAAACAAAAAACAATCAATTTTTTCACACTGTTTGGAACAGATAAAAAATTGAAGATGGATTCTGAGTAGCTGTATGTAGTCTCATTAACAGCTTAGTTGGAACTGGAAATGCAGTTGGTCTGAGCCTCTGAAACTGCCACAATAGAGTATTTTCAAGAATTCAGTTTATCCTGAATTGGATAAGTGGAAGAAAATGCATGTATATATAGATTCATCTTAAAGCTTCCATTCTTGTCAACAATCACTTGCACTAAAAGCAAAATAAGTAAATTCTTGCACCTTGTTAGAAACAGATAAAAACATGAAGCTGTTCGCTCATTACCAGCTAAGTTGAAACTAATATTTATGTTGGACTGACCTTCTGGAAGATTAATTTGTGTCCCATAAAGTGGGATGAAAACACACGCATACTAGCTAGTAAACTGAGGCAAACAGAGGAAAATGCCGCAATAGTTTGTAGAAACTTGCAAATTAACTCACAGCTATATATTATTCACCTCCTAAAATTTGGTTGTTCTTCCAGTTTTAAACAGAAGCTAAAAAAAAATGAACCTAGCTGTGAGGGTCTTTCTCTGCATGAAATTGTGGAAAGAGTGAAGGTTCTCAATGTTTATGAAAACAAATCACATCCGTGTATAGGAATACAATTGATGGCATTGCATGATAAAGGCATGAAAGACACATAGCTGTCAGAACCTAATGACTGAACTGCCCCCCTCCCCAAGGCAACAGTCTAAAGCAGATGCAGTCCTGCTTCTGTTGTGGGAGGCTTGAGGTTTTGTGTTCTTTTTGTCAGGTTCTCTCTTCCTAAGAATCCGCCTCTGAGTCTCAGGTCAAACGTGGGCAGGTGCTCCTATAGATGCACCTATGGACAGTCTCCTTGCTCAGGTCATCCTTCTCACCCTGTTCTGAATGACCTCATCAACCTGCTTTAAGGCTGGGTAGTGCAATGGTTCTCCACCAGATCACTTTGCCACCATAATCTGAAATCCAGAATCTGTGAGGAGAAGGACACCGCTATAGTTCACCTGCCTGCCCATTCACCTCCATTGTTCCTTTTGATAACTTGGAAACCTGCCCACACACCAAAGCCTCTGTCATCATGGATTATCTGTGATACCTGCAAGTAAGACTGTTTATACTTGCCTTGGACTCCCACAGTCTTTCCAGTTGTTTCTGCAATCAGACCTATCTCCCAAGGTCCACATTTACCCTCCTTTAACTTTTTTCTGCCTTTTCTATAAACTTTTTAAAACCATTCCCAGTGTGCTGGGTATGAGTCCAAAGTCCTACCTTTGCTTAAAAATGTCAGGCTCAGAACAGAGATTGTTTCTAGATGCATTATCTGCCAATCTTCAAGTATTAAAGATAGCATGAAGCTTAGCATCAGTCCTTTATGTTGCAGTCTCATTGACTTTGCACAGAAAAGTGAATACAACCTAAATGGTAATGTCATTATCTAAAATGCTCACAGTAACAATGCTGATATGCAGATATTTAGGAGGCATAACATTGCCCACATGTCGACAATTTTACCAAGGCTAGAAATCGAAAGCCCACCTTTGGATGGTGCGAATATCATCAGTATTTGAGAAGTTTTGTTTGTTAGGTCAAAAAAGCCACCAATAGAAAAACTAAATTTAATGCTGACAGACAAAGCAGCACTAAGCACACATCATTTAGGTGCCATAAATGATGAGTTTTCCCCAGAGGTGGAGGAAGGGATGCACTGGCACAGATGTTCTGGGAATCTTCTTTGGATCTGTATTTCTCATCACTCTGCTCTTGAGGTAAATATAGTGGATATAAAGCATGTCTATGACAGTTAAACGCCTAGAAAAGCCAGTGTCTGTCCTCTGTGTTGTTGCTCCATCCTTTAATTTCTGATCTGTTTTGAGAAAATGACCAAAGGCTTGAGGCACTGACAACATTGTCTCCTCAGTTCTTGCCTTGATAATATTAATGACCCGCTCCCCATATTCCTTTATTCCTCCAGCCCTGACCCCTCCTCTCTTTTAGTACATTCGCACCGTCCTCTATCCCAGGTTACTTCCACAACAATGGAGACAGCCAAACACAACAGTCCCACTCCTAAACAACACATACTCATATATTCCCTGAGGGTGAGGGCAATAAGTCCTCTATCTCTACGTCATAGTGTCTCCTCTCTTGGGGTCCATACCTCAGCTTGTTTCTTCATCTTGCCTTTGGGGCTTGAAAATGGACACCGCTGTGTTTCTCTACTTTATCCGGTCCAGATAACCCTATGTGTTGGACAGGGCAAGGGAAGACCACAGATAACAAGCATGTTCACTGTCACTGAGAAGAGACTGGGACCCTTATCCCCCATCATTTTAATCATCTTAGAGTTTTTTGTATGTATATATATTTTTTTTATCTGAGCAAAAGTGACGATGAGGTGTTGGGGCAGTCTGTTTGAGCTAACATCAAGGTACACAACGCATTACAGAGAGCTGACCCTATCACATCTTCAAGGACTGTATTCAAGTTTGCCTCAAAAGTGCTGCAAGGCAAAAAAAAAAAAAAGGGCCGTGCATTAAGAAAATACAGGATAGTGCCAGGCCATTTGTATTTGTCTTAGTCTCCATTTTTCAATAACAATGGAAAAGTGAAGGGTCATTTTAATATTTTTATAATTTAGAGCCTTTATTTTATTTTCAAAGTGTATGTTGCCCTTTAATTGAACTGCAAAGCATATATATTATGTTTTCCTATGATATCGATTCCACGTCTCTGTCCACTCAAGGCTCTCAAGGACAACATTAAAATGTCTTACTCCCCCATCTTCATCTTTATTTGATGGTGGGTATTGCTCTCATCCACACACACTCAATTCTCTGCTCTTCACTCCTTGATATTAAGTGTGTGTGAATCTGTATGGACTGTAAAGGCTGCTTCAGTACCCTTTACTGGTTTCATCCGTGGCCTGACATGAATAGGCCAGTTATGGCCGCCTTAAGAGCTTATGGATTAAAAGGAGGATGTGCGCTGTTAGTGCAAGACAAGACATTAGGAGCTCTTTATTAGCTAATCATACAGACAATGGGCTTAAAGCACTTCTATAAAACAATGTAATGACAAAAGCAAAGGATTATTTGCAAGACTCGATGCTTGTATGGTCCATTTGCATTAATTAAGAGGGTGGTGACCTGTATTGCAGCAATTAAGAGAGAGCTGCTGATAAATTGAGGGTAGAGATGATAAGATAGTGCTGTTAGGATGTGATGTGACTGCTCAAGAATCTTGTAAAATTGGGACATTGCTTTTAAATTAATGTAGTTGGAGAAAAAAAGTGAAAATTTAGCAATATTTAAATCCTTTATATTCTAATGTTATTGGTAGATTTAAACAAGCATTTAAAATGTGAAAGAGACCTCTTAGTCACATGTCAATGGCTCAAAATGTTCTCTAGCCATTAACTGTCTGTCAACCGTTGACAGCGTGAGGATGGGAACAGATGAGAGGCAAAGCAGAAAGATGTGTGGTCATTATACCAATTGGGG
>VVHJ01032529.1:0-13622 GCA_015107715.1 Tylochromis polylepis
GGCGGTGGGGGGGGGTGGCGGGGGGGGGGGGGGGGGGGTTGTTGTTTGGGGTTTTTTTCACATCTCAAATGAAATCAAAAATAATCCCTGCACAATCTGAGCTGTAATGCTTCATAAACTTATTCTCATTTACAGTTTAGATTTCTCATCTTACTATGATATTTTATCTTCTGCCTCAGAAAGCAAGACCTCGACAAAGTTTGCGTTCCTATTTTTGGTTTAGTTTTTCCAATGTAGCAGCTCTCTGAAAGGTTGTTTTGATTGTTTTTGTGTTACTATTATAAGCACCGTGACATGAATTGGTCCAATATCAATAAAATTAAATTGAACTGAAGGGCAGCACGGTGGCAAGGTGGTTAGCACTGCTGCCTTACAGCAAGAATGTCCAGGCTTCAAATCCGTCTGATTTGGTAGCCTTTGTTTGTGAGGTTTGCATGTTCTCACTAGGTATTTGGCTGCTTCTCACACTTCAAAGACAAGCACTCAGTGGGGTTAGGTTAACTGGTGAGTCTAAACTGGTCACAGGTGTCTCTGTGTTGGTTTTGCAACAGACTAGCAACCTGTCCAGGGTGTACCCCACCTTACGACCCTGAATTGGATAAGTGGAAGGGGATGGATGGATGAATTGAATTGAATCTTTATTAGAAAAGTTCTTCCCTTTTTAAGTAGCCAGACTTATATAAAACATCAATTTTTCCAGTCAGATTATTGTAATTCTATTTCATAATTTACATTTTATTATTAAGTGGGTGGCATTGTGTGTCTAGAGAGACAATTTGTTCTTCTTTCAGAGAGGGGAGATGGAGGCATGGACAGAAAGAGATGATAAGCTCACAGTCTGAGAGACAGAGGATTTAACCAGCTGACTATCTCAGAACATTAAAAACAAATCGGTTTCTAATCAGTATGTCGGGGCAACTCTACACCAAGTTTGAATATCTCATCTCAGATCTTAATCTTATCTCTGATAGGGAAAGAAATTGATTGTCTTTCTCATGCAGTGAGGGGGTTGCCCTTTTTAAACTTTCGAACTGTAGTGATTCAGATAAGGCCCACTCGGTGGGAGAGTGTTATCATCTGCTGACATATTGGATGCTAGAAAAAGCAGACTGATCAAACATGCTCTGAATCAACATTGGCAGCTTGGGACAAACAGACTGATTAAAATGCCAGTGCACTGACACATAAAGGCACGCATACGATTCTACATAATCACTGAAGGTTTTTCTTTTTTTTTTGTGGCTTCGTCTGTGTCACTGTACAGCTGATCTCAACTTTGCAAGTTTAGAGGGTCTGGAGGTTCAGTTTTGCTTTTAAGTGATGGTTTTCATAAGAATTTGCCGATTTACAACCCTGCTTTCATATTTATTGTAAGCCGTCTTGTCTCCATCTTTAGTGTCTTTTGGTTATAAAGGGTATTTTGTGTTCTTAGTGTGTATATTTTTTGTTACATCTCCTCCTTGTCATTGCCCTCATTATTTTCACCTTTATTAAATATGTTCAGCTATATCTAATTCCTCACCTGTCTGCAATTCCCTATCAGCCTGCAGTGTGTTTGTATATAATAAAGTGCTGTCTTTTCTACATCCTCTTCAATAATTTGCTTAGTATCTGTTCATGTTCCTCCTTTTGTTCCTTCTGTTATTTTCAGCCCTGCCTAGATATTTTTTGGGGGGGTGACTTTTTGGAATTTGAATATTTTCCAGCTTCCAGTAAAGCTCGCCTTTTTGTTAGATTTTTCTCCTGCGTCATTCTTTTTGGGTCCATAGTAACTTTACAGTCCACACAGCCACCAAACTGTGACAGTACTAATAGCAGGAATGTCTTATTTGGGCTGTTTGAAGTACAGACTGAAACATGTCAATAATGGATCTATTACATTGGGGGGGGGATACAGATTTAAAATTGTATTTATTTTACAAAAAACTTTTCCTGTAAGTGAATGACAGATTTCCTGGTAGTCTCAGAAGAATTTACATTATCCAAGTATGCATTAAAGTATGTGATCTTTAATGTGCCCACATTGGACCCCAAAATCCAAATGGTTGGCTCCTGTCATCATTATGTGACACGTAGTGGTGCACTTACATAAGGGGGGCTTGGTCAGTGGGAAAAAGCATCTGGTGTGATTGTTAACCATGCTCATTTACAGACCTCAAATTCTTTCACCACAACGGTTGCCTCTGAAAAAAAAAATCCCAAATGACTGATAAATCTACATGGTACGAGGACAATGAGTCACCATGGATTTGAAAAAAAGAAATTGATCCAAATAAGGAATAAATTACAGAGAATGATGAATTTGCCTGCAGAGCACTTTCATGTACACAAACTGTCACATCATAATGAGGTGGTTAAGATGAGTTTTTCAGTTTGGGGTAAAGGAAAGGTGGGGGGGTGGGGGGAGAGAGCTGTGAGATAAAATATTTTGAGCAAAAGAGAAAAAGTGAAACATGATTAGGGCTTGGGATGTTAACTGTGGTGGGAGTGTGGGCTAGCAAGGAAATGAGGAGGGGGAACAATCATGCCTAGTGTGAAAGCAACCCAATGCTTAAACACATTTTAAAAAGAGAACAATTAAAACAGCCTCTCTCGACACTTTGTGTCACATGGTTTTAAGTGTAGTATGGACTTCTGCTAAAGTCTCACCTCAGGTAATAACTCTCTTTAACAGTGGTTATGGGATATATAATTATATAATTGTAATTTTTTTTTCCCCCTGACACCTTGAGATAACAATGATTCATCTGTCAAGTTTACGCTGTGTGGCAGGCAGGATAAGGACCCAAACGCATGACTCAGAACACAGATAGGTAAACTTAAAATGGCAGCTTTATTGCTGGAAAACTCATACACAAATACAGAAAACAAGAACCTAGAAACATGAACCACAAACTGAAAAGCACATGGAAGTCGTACAACATGACAAAGGGCAAAGGAAACCACAGGGCTTAAATACACAGGCAAGACAACAAGCGAATGGGGAACAGGTGGGAACACAGCTGTGAGAAATCAGACATAACAAGACAAAGGAAGCAAAGCAGAATACACTGACATAAGACAAGGACTATCAAAATAAAACGGGAAGCATGACATCACGTAGACGCAGACTTGACACGGAAACGTTACAGACTCTGGAAACATTACAGACTCTGGAACAGAGGAAATAAAAAAGCACTAGACGTGGGACACAGAAAACATGGGAACAGAGACTAAACACAGGCTGAGATAAACACTAAGGGAGAAAGGACTAAGATCACTGAGAACTAAAGAAACCCCAAAAAATGAACAATAATCAAAGAATATAATTCCAGAAGCTGAAACACAAATACTGGGTCGCAGTATTTGTCACAGTACATCACAAATACTGAGTACCGTGACATCATCTGAACTTCTATTTGCCTCTAAATCTTTGGGAATTTACTAGGTCAAAACCATATGTCATGGAGCCCTTAATACCTTCAGTATTCAGTGATTATGTGCAGAATATCATACGTATCCAAAATTCACTTACTTCTACGTGCCACAAAGGAAAAGCATTTTATCATGAAGATTTAACAATGTCTTTTATTCACTTATGCAAATGTAGTTAGAGCAAAAGTATTTTCAGGCACTCTTTGACTACATATAATTTTCACAGTGACTGCAAATTCCTGTCATCCTGCTATTCGATCTACAAACAGAGACAACTCAGTTAAACCATTTCTTGCTTTCGGCAAAACTCTTCTTTGAGTCGACGCTGCAAAAAAAAAAGAGAGCAACAGTAAATAGACTCCCAGTTCTGATGAAAGGCTCACAGGCACAGCATTTATCAGCACACTGCAGACAGGAGCTCTACACTGACATGTTCATACAGATATACACACATCTTTTCCAACTCAGTCCACATTCAAAATGCATAAACCCCCCCCCAAAAAAAAAAAAACCACACAAACACACACACACACACACTGTCATGTTTCCATAATTTCAGAGGATGCTGAGGATGCTGGAGTTTTACTCTAGCCTGAAAAGGAGGATATTACTTTTACGCTTGGACTATACTAGCCCCACAGTTTATCCAGTATCTGAACATAGGTGTTTAGTCTTTCTGTCATTCTGTAAGTTCCTGTGTTTAAAAAAATGGTTTAGTGCCATCCATTAACTGAAACTATTGGCAGAATTTGAAGAAAAAATGTTTCTGACTTCATGTCCAAAATCATTGTGCTAAAAAGTTATCGACCGAAGTTGAGCTAGGGCCTGGCTGTTTTTTTTTTTTTACAACAACCTGGTTAATAAACCAAACATGCTACTAGGAATACAATGGCAAAAAGGTTCATGAGAAAAATTGCAGCTCACTTCAGAAAACTTTTTAAGGCATCTACTGGTAAAAGCCTACCCATCTGGATACAAATATATCATGGTCTCTCTGTCCTCTCAGGTTCTGATCTTCCTTCTTTGTGTTCTCCTCTACCTACTCTCTCTCTCCTTTCTCTATCATGCACATGTGGATGTGAGGATTAACTCTGCTTACCCCATACAGAAAGAGACATGTCTACCCCAGTTTCCATCCGCCCACCCGATCCTCATCAACTATCTACAGTATTATGTATCTCATCCATTTTTGATTGTTATTCAGTATAGTAGAGTAATTTAGGTTTTCTTGCTTGCTTTCATATATACCTGTCCTCCTTTGTTGCAGATTGTGTCCTGGTGTGTCTGCCTGCCTTACTTCTGGGAAAGTGTGCCTCACGCACTCTCACTCTCAAAGAAATATTCCCCCATGTATTTGGAAAGACCTTACCTGCACCAGAGCCTGTGGAGCAGAAGAGAATCATTCCTACCAAATACAGCAGTTTTACCTGACATATACCTGTGAAAATACCCACAACCAACCTGGGCGTTTACTTCCATCTGCCTCTCCTGAAGATGTTAAATAATCTATTAACTATCACAGTTGTTTTCAACTTAAAGAGTCCTTAGTAGGTTGCTTTTCTTTTATTATTTTTGCTTTATTAACATAAAGGTTTGAATAAATAATGAAGTGGCGAGCTAATAAAACTAATACATTCAATATAGTCCCAGCTGTGACAATTTTCAGTTTTATGGTTAGTTTTTCACAAAACCCAAACAGAAATAAAAACTAAACTGAGTCAGGCCACTTTAAATTTTTATTTAAAAAAAACATGGATGTAACACTTTACTAAACATTTTGGCTTTTTTTTTCTTGATGACTAGCTAGCAGAAAAGCTTTCAAGTATTGTTTTCTGGAGATTAGAGGGCAGAATCCTACCATCTGACACATGATGGACTAGTAAAATTGATAATCCTAGTATTATTCTTTACATTAATGCATCTTGCAGTAATTAAAGGACATCATTTAACTGATGTGATGAATGCAACTCCAAAAATCCAATTTGTTTTTGATTCTGGGTTGGTTCATCCTGCCTCCCAGGCTTGCTAAATTTTATTTTGACATTACCATGTTTTTATTCTTTTGTTTGTTTTAATATTGCAAGGTAAAGAACCTCCAATATAAACTACCTTGAGACTACAGTTGTTGTGATTTGGATTAAATAAATAAACCTGTACTAAATGGATTGGATTGAATTAGATGATTGCTAACTGAATCTGCACATAATGTGCACCATGTTATCTCCTACATGATTTTGGAACGATAAGAATTGAGCCTGTAAAGACTTCTTCTTTTGGAGCCAGAGGAATTGCCCCCTACAGGCCATTAGAAAGGATGCAGGTTTAAGGCACTTAAACTTGCATCCTTTTAAACCTGTCCATCTTTTATACACAGCCTTTGTGATGGGTAAAGACACATGGTGGACAACAAAATTGAAAGGTTACTTAATCTTGGGTTGTTATGTGTATTGTTACTGTTGTATTTTAAATGGACAAAAGTGAATTTCAGTGATGACACAAACACATTTTTCTTATTTGTAGTATCCACTGGACAAGAAGTCTGTTTGGTCTTAATAGTTGTTACTTGTATTTCCAAAGAGTAACTCCAGGTTTTGAAAATGCAGTGAATGGGTATATACTAAAATTGCATTGCCACCTTAATCAGCACTATTTGCCATGGCTTGTTTTGTAGGAATCATCTGGATGTGCTATAATTTTGGCTGCCAGTCATTTCCACCCCTCCAGACCCCACCCCACCCCCAAGAAAATGTCTGTCTTGCTATTTTGGAAGAGAAGTGTCATTGTGATCCACAACTCAACCCCAAGCAAAACTCTAACTGACAAGACTAAATAAATTTGTATTGAACCAGCCCTGTGGGTAGTGAGGACTGGGTAAAAAGCTTTCTTAGCTAATACAAAGCCCACACAGCAAAAAGTAATAGTCAAACTCACACAGTGAGGTAAATGAGTAAACACATCAGCACCTGCCCCAGGGGTTAGAAGATTGGTCCCTTTGCAGTCTGCAAGTTTTCTCTTTAGCTTTTAAAGAAAATTATAAAGATTGCAACTGTTCGCATACACAAAACCTATTTTAGTCAAAAAGTCCCCAATACAAAGAAAATCTCTTTTAAAAATATAATTTTATTGGGTCAAAGTGTATCTTTTAATTTTTCCTTTGCTTAATGGCACTAAATCTCTGAATTCCCAGAATGACAAACACTATAAATTATTCACAATTACTCCGCTGGGAAATGATTATGACCGTTTTTCAAAATTCCACTGCCTGCAGCCATTAACGCCTGGCTCTCTATTATTATGTAAAGTATGAACACTTTGCCGCAGTCACTGAACAATTCAAATAATTATTGTGGTTATTATGGAGGCCTAAGCCGCTTGCCAGGTTCCTTTTCATTTGAAACTGCTGAAACACTACTGAGCAAGTAGAGCCGGACAGAGACCCAGAGCTCATATGAGCCACCATTACTAATAGTGCTTAGTGCTCCTGTGTGAGCGTGAGCCCACTGAGATAAGGCTGTGCTGACAAAAAGAATGGATGCTCTGAACACTCAAAGCTTCTTTGACAAGATTGAAACATAACTGATATCATAGCTGTTAAATTGCATTAATGAGAAAAAGCAATGGGGAAACCTTTTGACGTGATGCTAGCAAAAGACACTGATGTCATCCATTCATTTGAAGTCTTGTCATAGAAACCTAAGCTGAGCATTTTCACCATCAAGCTCTCTGTATTTTGAAGCCAGACATTCTTCTCTCTCTGGGAAATGCAGCAACTGTACATCTAGCTCACAGACATATTTTGTGGCAAACGGCGCAGAAACAGCTTGTGTTTGACGATATTTGTGGAACTGTAGCTAGCTACATGCTTAAGTTTCACAACTGCAACTTTACATCTACACCATGAACACATCAAAGGTATTGGAAGAAAAAATGTGTTTAAGGCATCATTGGTATGCCATTATTTTGTTACTACTGAGGGAGTAATTTCATGCCATTAGTGGAAGCCATGCTAGCTGACAGCAAATAAAAAATTTTCTCAATTGTAATATACATTAACCTGATTGCTATATTCAATTACTCATTAACTGATGGTGGTAGAATGCCCTTCCTGGTCATTTGGGCCCTTGTTAACTCTCAGTGGTAGCTAGTAAGGCTGACTATCTTTTTATCATGTTACCTTCTACTTGTCTCCTTCCTTCACATCCCTGATTACCTGCCTTTTCCTGCTATTAGAATGCAGAGCTTGGGATTAGGTCTATAGAGTCACACGTCCTTGCCCACCCTCCACCATTTCACCTGGAGAAACCTAATGCTACATTACCCTACCTTACAACTCACCAGCTGCTTCCTCAGCTAGTTGCATACATCATTACCTCACTGTTTTGTGAGGGACATTGTCTGTATTTGAGTCCACCACTACCTTATCTCTCAGTGAAACGTCAGCTGTTTTTGAGGCTTTTAAATATTTTTAAAAAAGGAATATTTTACTCGTAAGTATCCATTGATTAGTGTGTAATTACATCTTCCTCCAATTCATGCATTCTCATAAACTTTGAATTAATCCATTAAAAATAAACAGATGTGGGCTCTCTCTCATAGAAGCTCTCTGATAAACAATTTGACATTCTCAAATTGTTTGAGAGTGTCAGCTTTTAACTACGTTTAACGAATTCCAGCTAACAGCCTCTAACAGAGGCTACCAGCAGCAAAAACAGTATCCTGTACCAACAGAAAAGTTCAGGATATTCTCAACAACTAACCTCAGTATTTGTCATCAGACAGAAGTGAGCTTTACTGACTCATCAACTTGTATTGGACTCTTTTCACAAAGTTTTACAGCCTCCTTTCAGAGTAAATAGACACAGGCACCTGGTTTGTTGACAGCTGAGGTAAACAGTATGTTGACAGCCTACACTCACTACAGATGAATGGCAGCCAGAGTTGTCTGGCCACTGTAGTCAGGGTTATGAACGTGAATTGGGAGGAGTAAGAAAACAGAACTCAGTTGACTGCAATTTGCAGTCTAGTGGTGATATTTTATACACTTTACCTTTAAAGCATATTATTAGTCTTATGCTATTAGCCATGTTGTTTAAGTCCATATATAGTCATTTCATACTGGAAATATTGGCTTGATCATGTATATGTTTTAAAACTGTATCATAGAGATACACTTTTGCAATTTAAAAAAAAAGTATAGCATTATACTGTAATGAAAGGGTTGTGTATATGTTTTTGGGGGGCACAGTATATTGTACAGTATAAAGATGCTAAGAAGTCATGGAAAAATTAACATGGAAAGAAATGTTGAAATGTGATTGGTCCAATAGTTGAATTAATTAGAACACCAGCTGAAACAAGATACTTTGCGGACCAAGATGCTTAAAAACTCAGAATAATAATGTTTTTTTTTTTTAAAAAAAAACACTCACCAGATCATAATGCTTTGTGGTACCAATATGACATGTGCCCTCAAAAATATATATTTCGCCCTTCAACACTTAACAAAATGCTATGCACATTTCTTTTCTTTACCCTTTTTTAATGAAGCTGCTAGCTGACCAGGATGAAATGTTTCAGCAACTATTCGCTGGCTTTAATGGCTTTATGAACATTTTACAAGTCATAATTCTTTGAACAGCAACAGTGCCATTTCAGTCAGGACCATTATAGGTAAGGGAAAATCATCATTGCCAGCCGTAATCTGTCCTGGGACATCCACAACAGAGAACATCTCTCTGCCCATCATTATCTGTATGCATATATGAAAAGGCAAAGGTAGGAAAAGCAGCAGAAAGACCCTAGAATTGAGTTTTATTTAAGTCAGAACACAATAGGAAGAACTGGAGTGGGTTGCAAAGCAGCTTGCAGACTTGTTGCAACTTTACGCATCCTGAAGCAGCCAAATACAACACTCTACCTGACGTTTGCCGGTTGAATGTATAGAAGTGTATCGGTTACTAACGCCGTTACTTTTTCCAGTAACTAGTAATTTAACTAATTACTATTTCTATCGTTACAGCGTCGTTACCGTTACTAACAAGAAAATGGGGTGCGGATGCGTTACTATTTTTCAACACACAGACAGTTGAAGCCATCTTCATCTTACAGTGAGCTGGGGGGGTGAAACAATCCCACGAGTGCTGCTGATTGGCTGAGGAAGAATAAAGGAGTCATGGTAAACCAATCACATGACCAATTTAAGATGACATAGCAACAAGACGCTATGTCAACCCAAGACAACCCCAAGTCTCCATTTTTGTGTTAAAAGTGGGGAGTTCAAACTATATACCAGTTTTTAAATTGCGTTGATAGGCCACATAAAACCAGAGTCATGATAAAAAATATACGCAATGTTTTTTCCTGAATACTATAGTCATGTTTACGGCGGGAAGAAATGGTAAAAACTGCGTTTTCTAAGGAAAGTACCAAAAAAAAAGGGAAAAAAACCACCCCTTTCCTGTTGGTGGAAAAATGTACCATGTCAACGAATCAAAAAATTATAGGGCAACATGTGGCATTTGGTTGTTTAGGAAGAGAGTGAAGTTTTAGGAGTGACAGTGGCGAGAGAGAGCGAGTTTTGAGATGTGAGAGATTTGTGATGTTTACCGTGTTTGGAGTGTGTAGTTAGTGTGTAGTGTAGTTGATAGTTTTGTGTGTCAGAACAATGAGGCGACTGCTGAATGTCGCAATTGCTGCCAAAAAGCCACCAAAGGCAAACTGCAGTGTAAACGCTGTCTCTAGGTGGAAAACAGGAGTGATACACCTCCTGCTGTCAGGCCTGCAGGTATCAGGTTTGTGATGTTCTCCTTTTTTTGGAGTGGTACAAATAATTTGTATGGCATCTTATTTAATGTAGAACACCTGATTGTTCTGTAAATAGTTTGAAATGGTTATTAAAAAAACGCCTTGACTGCATTATTAGGTAAATAGTTGCATTTAACTTTGTTGTTTGCAAAACTTGTGCATAGGTTTTTAAAATTTTAAATTTATATTTGCATTTCAAGTTATGAAAAAGATTCTTTAAACATGTTTGTGGTCGTTACAGTAAAAAATATAACCTTTTTCCACTCAGATTTTATGTTTTTTGTCTGATTTCAGATCAATTGTGTTAAAGTATGTCAAAAGTATATCAAAATGAAAAAATAAATAAATTCAGACGTGAGGTTGTGCTGAAAGAATGATACTGAACAAGGCCAGATAAATAGTTTTTAAAGGTGAAATGTAGAGGTAAAATCAAAAGTAGTCAAAAACAGCCAATTATATCCTGGACCCCAGCGGGTTAAACATTGTTTTGTTTTTTTTAGTAAAGCAATAGTTACTTTTATAATATTGTAACTCAGTTACTTTTTAAAAGAAGAAACTAGTAGCTATAACTAATTACTTTTTCAAAGTAACTTGCCCAACACTGATCGGATGAGCCATTAGGTGAGGTAAGCTTGGAACTAAATTCAGCTGATGTCCTTGGATCAACTGAGACTGAGTTTGTAACCTGCCTCAACTAATGCTGTGCTTATCTGGCAAAATGGTTACATGGAAAACAAACCCTCTCAGCATCAAAACACAAAGTCATCTTGAGCATGTCAGCCTTTAGCTCAAACTACCGTGCTGTAAGTCCAGCCTAAAGAGTTGATAGTTGCCTGCCATCATACTTGACTCATATGATGGTTATTCACACTAAGAGTAGTGCATTGTTGAGTATATTATTATGTTTTTCAGACATTTTCAAGTCATTGAGCTTTATTAAAAACCACTTCCATCGTTATGCTCGTATTATTTTCAAAGTTAAATAAAAGTGAGAGTTATAAAATCACTCATATGCAGAAAAGATAATGAAATATATCAAACTACTTGTCATAAAGTAAAATGGGCAAGGTGCTCAATGTATGCCAGCATGACTGTTTGTATTACCTTGCTGAATGAAGTAACGCTAATGCAAGTTATTACCTGCATCCCAGCACTGGAGACTATCTACTGTCATCCATCATCGTCCCTGACAACCACAATTATAACCTGGACTATGCAGAGAGCAGGTTCTTACAGAAACATGACAGCAGGCTACTGATATAATTGCATCCTTGCACATAGTCATGTCTAGCTCTGCTTTGTTAAATGGTCTTCATTTCCCCTCTCTTCCACAATATTCCAGGTGGTATCCGATATGCACAGTCACTGCAGGTGGAGGCTGAAACTCATCACCAAGAGCCATGTTAACTCTGTCAATTATTTAGATTTGACTTTGGCAATACATGCTTTATAATAACAAGAACATTTTAGGACTGTTTCAACAACAAATAATGTATGTTGTGCTACAAAATCATTTGGGAGAAGAATGGCTTGCTGCACTGTACAAAAACATGACACACATGCTCTTACATATTACTAATGTTGTCAAGAACCTATTAAACCATTAAATTAAAAACTCTTTACAATAAAACAGAATTTTTTTAAATTAATTTTATGCATGAGGTTGAAAAGTTCCAGATCAAAAAATGAAAAGTAGCACTAAAGTAGTCTGATGAAATGGTTTCTTCTACTTCATTTGCTTTTCTCCTTCTTCAATTCTTCAATTCTTCTGTTTCTTCTTATTCTGATTCATCTGCTGCTTTTGCAAACAAAGCCCTTTTTGTCATACTCCCAAACGGTGACTACTTCTACAGAGAGTCAAAAATAAAGGAAAGTGAAGCTTGGTTTTACAACTACTTTCCAGGAGTCTTTTAAATGGAAGTGTGCTATTTAGCACTAATAACAGTGATAGTTTTTAGACAGAGTCATCCAAATTAGTCCAGTGAGGACCAACGTAATCAAAAGAAGATAGTTCCACCTGCAGTAATTTATACTGCTACATAGAACTGACATTTATGTCAAAATATCCATTGTAGTTGGGTTGCAAAACAATTTGCAGATCTTCAGCACCTGTGGGCAGGCTAAATCATTAACTTAGCCTGCCCACATTACTTTGAACTTGAAGCTTATTTAATTAGTGCCAAATTATGTACAGTTCTATGTAAAACTCCTGACTCTCCAGAGTCCAGACCCTCATTTCTTCATATTTGGCTACCAAAAAGCTTCACCAGAAGTAGAAGGGCTCAATGAAAGTGTAGCTATCAAGGTGCCATTCTTAAGGAAAGAGACTGTAGAAAAGCTTGAAGTATAAATTACACAAGAACGGGAATGAAAATCAGTGGCAACAGGCCTTATGGAGAGATTAATGAAAAGTTTAAATTTTTGGTAATCAAAACGTATGGAGGCTGTCGGGAGAGAGGTAAAGCATTGAGTGTTTGTAAAACATGGTAGAGATTCTGTCATGGTTTAGGGTTAAATCCCCAACCAGTGCCATTGAGGATTTTTCAAAACTGATGGAATTGTGAACAGAAAAGTACAGTCAGATTTTCCTCTACCATGCAATACCATCTGGAAAGCGTCTGATTCATTTTTCAGCATGACAATGATCCCAAACACACTTGCCAGTGCAATATAAACATACCTGGATATAGAAACACACAATGGAACATCATCAGTCATGGATTGGTCTTCCCAGAACCTGGAACTCAAGAGGATCTCACACTGCTTCAATTATTTTAACAGAGTACAAAACCAAAGGCAGTCAACACCCAAAGAAGAGCTTTAAATGTTCTTCAAGAAGCCTGGAGAACTATTCCTGAAGAAAGCTTGCCAAAGAGAATTCAGGCTGTGTTAAAGAATAAAGTGACAATCCAAATATTCACTTTCAAGCTCATTAGAATTTTACAAACTTGTTTTTACCTTTATACTGTATTTCCATTAATGTTGGCAATGTATGTTTACAATGGTCATATAAAGAAATAAAGAAATGAAAGGTAACTAAAGAGTTTTACCTAGTACTGTAGTTGTACTGTAGACTACTCTTGTAATCACTGCTTTTTCATAATTGCAAAAAGGATGTAATGATAATTGTGACAGACCGGGCTCCCCACGACACGCACACGGGTATTACTGTTAACAACTTTTATTTATGATTTCCACACACACGTAACCACACGGATGACCGCTTCCTTCGTCCGTGACAGCCCCCTCCACTCCACCTCACTGCAATAGATAACCACAGACCATCAGCCCCTGACAGCCAGCACCTGCTGAGCCCCGCCCACCGAGCTCACTGCCACACTCCTCCCTTGCAGCCGCGCCAGGGACCACACCCCGCCACAGTATTTTTATGCGTTTCAATAGAA
>VVHJ01032530.1:0-11544 GCA_015107715.1 Tylochromis polylepis
GGAAATTCCAACACCACTTCACATTTAAAGAACAAAGGCATGGGCAAAATCTGACTGTGCAATGCAAACTCTGTTTGCCAGCAACCAAGCTGCTCTCAGCGTCAAAAGACTCCAACTCCAAGGGAAGTTCTTTTTTAAAAACTAACGTTAGCCTACTGCAGCTACCTTGTTTTAGTTGTGGTAGATACCTGAGTTATGTGCTACTTCAGTATTTTCAATGTACTATTGCTGTGTGATTTATTGCTGTTACTGAAGGCTACTCACCACCAAGCTAACATTGTTAGCTGAGGTTAGTTCATAGACTGTTAGACTTGATGGATAGCATTAACAACCTGCTAGCTGCAAATAATCATGTGCAGTTCTGAAAGCAGACAAAAAGAAAACATATTACTGATACAGAAATAGTTTTCTATACGAGATCACTGCAAAAAGTGCAGCCTTACCCAATGTCCACCCTACTGTTACTCATTTTATATTAAGATTTAAAAATCTAGTTGGTATTGGTATGGCGAGTAGCCTTCGGTAATAGTAATAAATCACACAGCAATAGTACATTCATGTAGTTGTAAAAAGCATGACAATATATTAAGTAATCCAAAGTATTCAGAATACGTTACTCTCATTGAGTAACGTAATGGAATATGTTACAAAATACATTTTGGGGCATTCTGTAATCTGTAGTGGAATACATTTTAAAACACTGCTTTCTCCTAGCAACATTTCCAAACAAGCTATATTTGTTCAGTCTTTTTCTTGTACTGTCAAGAACTTGAACATTTAACATGCTAACAGAGTCTGAGCTGTAGCTCTTGGATTTTTTGGGATTGTTCTGAGAACACTGCACACTCTGACACTGGAAGGAATTTGCTGGGACATCCACTCCTGGGAAGAGTGGTGAGTATCTTTAATATTTTCCACTTGTGAATAATCTTTGTCACTGAAACAACTTGCTTCTCTAAGAGCACTGCTGATGTCATTCCTCCTTGGCACGGTGTTAACACACACCTGAGTGCTCCAAAACAGAAAACTGCCAAAACCTCTGCTTTTACTGGAGGTGCTCACACTTACTGATGATTAGTTAATGAAGTGCATTTGATTAGCAGCACCTGGCTGCTACTTACCCTCCTAATTCCTATGGAAGCAGTAAGGTTGTACTTAGTTTTTCACACACTGCTTCTTCATTTTGGCTTCATTTTTGTTCATTAAATAATGATAGTGTAATATGTCATGTTTTGAAGTTAATCTGAGATTGCATTTAAATAACCGTGTAATGATGAGGTTTTCTCTTGTTATATAAAACATTAGAAATGAAAGAGGTTACACTTTCTTTTGCACATGACTGTATTGCTGAAACAGAACTGTGGATAGTTTTACAACCTACAGTTCTGCAGCAGAGATGTGAGCAGTGGTGAATAAAACAATTATATAATAAAATAATATTAAATAATTATATAATGTATCTAGTATGCTAATGTCACATTATATGCACGAAGGCTCATATCTTAACCCTTCAGTGTTTTGATGTCAATGTATAAAAGGGCTAAAAAGGTGCTCCTTGGACTGCAGGAGAGATCTGAAAAACCTATGTAAACATAAGCAGAGTCATTAAAGAAGGACTGTAACACTGCCTGTGTAAACAACACATCCCTCTCAAACGGAAAAGGCTAGGCTTTACTACGTGATAATAATCAATCAAATTGGATTACAACAAAGTTAAAGGACCACAACAACCAAAGTGGTTCCGGTATGTTTTACTGGGCGCTATGCTTGGCCATAGATGAGAATATGCTGGTAATTTGGGCACTAATGATTGATTTATTTATGCTTTTGGAGACTATAATCAGCAGCTGTGGGAGGCGCAGTGAAAGAGTTAGAGTCACTAACCTGTTTAAGATTACTGAACTGTATAATCTTAAAGCACCTAAAATATACCCTGACCACAGTAGCACATATATGGGCCTGCCTGTGAGCAAAAAGACTCGAACTTTAAAAATTGTATATTTACACAGATGTTGACGTCATCTTGAGTCTGTGTGTGAATATATATACCTGCACTTTGGCTTTCTTGGACCCAGACACAGTGAATGGCAGAGAGTCAGCAGTGGAATGAGACTTGGGAAGAAGGTAAGGGTAGAAGTCGTCTTTGTACTTGATTTTGAAGATCTAAAGAGGACAGAAAAAAATTAATCAATTTCAGATTTGTCACTTTCCTGTTACTCATGTTTCCTACAAAAGCATTGCTTAAAGGTTTTTAAGCAATGCTTCTGAAGGAAACATGAGGGATGAGGGTTGGGGATGGGGTTTTTTTTAGCACTTACTGCATGAGTCATATTAACACACAGAATAGCATAAAACAAAAGGGTCCAAGGTCCAAGTTAGCAATACAAGAGTCTGATTATTTTAAGCTCTGTTTTAGTAAAGATCACCTATTTTCAGTTCAGTTCAATTTCACAACTAAACAACTACTTTGGATATTTAGAGTATAAATGTTAAACCAACTTGAAGCTTGTACACCTGTAGACTCAATTGTAAAGCAAAAGTGATGTTTACAATATAGCTATAGATATATAAAGATCAATGTTAAAACTATTGCTGTTTAATCCAGCTTTCTTTGGTGTCTGACCTTGGTAAAATTCCAGCGCTGGATAAAGTGGCGGGCTACATCCCTGGCAGCTTTGCCATGAATAGCTGCAGACAGGTCACGCCACGGCATGCGAGGAACTTTAGTACGATCAATATTATCTGACAAGATAAAAGAGGGGGAAAAGGAAACAAAAAAAACCCCCAAAACAAGTTTTTCATCTCTCCGTTCAGACATTGTCAGTGTATGTGTGTGTGTGAGAGCTACTGAAAGAGATTTAGATAGTGTACCTTCAAATGGTCTATCCAGTTGGACCCAGTCTCTCTTGATAAAGTTGCTGTAGTCTTTGCCAAGCCACAGTTTAGTGTTACCAGCCAAATCATGTGGGTCCTGCTCTCTCTGCTTATTTGGCTCAGATGGGTTTGAGCCATCAGCCATACCATTGCCCTGGTTAATAGAGTCATCCATTACAATCTGTACAGTTCACAGTGCTTCATTAAATGTTTTCAACATGTTCATGTTCAATCTGTCACAAATAAATGGGCTAGAAATACTACATTCTTACATCTACATTGTTCCTTGTTTTGCCTTCAGTTACCCTGTCGGTTGTCTCTGTCAAACCAAGGTCAGTTAGGCGATACTGACTGTCATCCCACCTCCCAAATGCCAGGTCAATCCCCCCTACAAAGGCTACTGTTTGGTCAATGGCAACCATCTTCTCATGGTGAGCCCACAGGAACACCACAGAAGACACGTGGTCAGGATGCCGCATCACCTGATGGATCAGTGGGCAAAACTGGTGTTAAAATGTACATCCAGGGCTCTTTTGACAGTTATTTGTGTAGCTCCTCTCGAGTACTGTACATGAAATTGTGCAGAGAAGTGAAAGACCTTGATGTTTGGGTGCATATTCATTAGAGTCCTCTTGCTGTGCTCACTATTGATGCCAAGTGCCATCTCCACCTCTTTGTACAGCAGCACACAAACTTTGACTCCCATTTCCTGCAGAACCAGGTTCAAGTAAAGTGATGTTATTAAAAAAAATCTACAAGTCATGTACATTTTAAAAAGTAGGAAAAAAAACAAGGCGACAACAAAAACAAGAGAGAGAGAGACTCCCTACTGCTTTGCGTTTGAGGATCTCATCGAGCCGCCAGTGGTTGTTAGTTCCTGGTCTCTTTAAGAACACTTCAGGACTGAGCCTGTGAAAAAACACACATTATCTGCATTGGGAATATATTTCCAGATTTAACTGAAATATTGAAAAAATTATAGATACATTAAGATTTTGATCACCAAATCCAGACCTTTTTCACACTTACCACCAATCTGTGATGAAAATCTCCTCCTTGGCTTGTTCGAGAGCGTCAGCCAGGTCGGCGAAGTAGCCACTTCCATTCATATACCTTCAAATAATGAAAGGTTAATTGAGGACAAATCCTAAAAGATTACTGGAATTATTACAAATATGAGACAGATTACACAACTGACCATTTAGTGAGTGTGTTCTCCCGCGGTGGAGCAAATCCATTGAAGCGTTGCATTTTGAGGAAGTCACATGTTTCTGCCAGACGCTTGATTTCATAACTCCACCAATGACTTTGTCTATAGCTGTTGCACTTGATAATCAAATTCCTGATTAAAAGCACAGAGGAGATGTATGCATCACAAACACAGCATAAACTCGCAAAATGTACTTTTCTCAGTACATGCAGTACACAAAGACAAAGCTGACCTACCGAGTATAGTTCT
Source organism: Tylochromis polylepis (assembly GCA_015107715.1). Lineage (NCBI taxonomy): Eukaryota > Metazoa > Chordata > Actinopteri > Cichliformes > Cichlidae > Tylochromis > Tylochromis polylepis. The sequence goes on from VVHJ01032530.1 coordinate 4,334, forward strand.
CAAAACAGACTCCATATTTGGTGCCTGTGTCAACTTGACCCACTTTCATGCTGAACTCTGGATCAAACAGCAGCACAAAGTTGATGCTGCCACTATCTCGTTTCATGTACAACAGGAAAGAGTCTTTCACCACCAGCCAGCGGCGTGACCAGCGGAAGCAGATCTGATGGTGGCCTATACAGTTCAGGCCTTGGATTCGGTGACCCCCTGACCTCTTCAAGATATGTCCCTCCCTGAGACAGGATCAGACATATTATGCAATGAACACCTGTCATACCCGTATTCACTCCCAACCCACTAAAATACACATGAGCTGAGTGTTTTGCTTACAAGCCCTTGGGTCCAAGATCAGAGACAAAGGAGAGAGCACTGATAGAAAGGAAATCCAGCTGCAAAACAAAATATAACTCAAAATGCAGTCATGCTACTTGAGATTTACTTTGTATGTGAAAACTCTTGAGCCACTTCCCTTTTCTTTGTGTTTTGCTAGAAGAATTAGAAATAGGTGCAACAATTTATTAAAAATTGTCCAAGCATACATTGGAATACAGTATAAAAGGAAAATCAGAGTTTGTACAATTCTAACAAGCTTGAAAGTCAATATTTGGTCAAATTTTGTCCAAATCATGACTGATAGTGTTCCATTGTGGGTTTTTCTATCCACGCATGCTTTCACTGCATTGGCATTGTGTTTGGGATCATTGTCATACTGAAAAATAAAGCTGTTGCCAATTAGAGGCTTTCCAGATGGGTATTGTATGGTATTGTGATGGTATTTTTCTGCGTTCATGCCAAGTTTTAGGCTAATAGCTTTTTGGGAATCATTTTGTTGGTGCAAAAACACTATTTCATGCCTGTCAAACTGTGTTACCTTAGGGCGAGAGGCAGGGTACACCCTGGACAGGTTGGCAGTCTGTCGCAGGGCTAACACATAGACACAGACAACCATTCACACTCACACCTATGGGCAATTTAGAGTTTCCAATTAACCTATCCTCACTAACTGCATGTCTTTGGACTGTGGGAGGAAGCCGGAGTACCCGGAGAGAACCCACACAAACACAGGGAGAACATGCAAACTCCACACAGAAAGACCCCGGCCTGATGGTGGAATTGAACTCAGGACCTTCTTGCTGTGAGGCAACAGTGCTAACCACCGTGCCAACATGCTGCCTATGTATGAAAATTCAGCCATTTTTAAAGAATAACCTGAAAAATGACAAAGTCTGGCTCCTTGGAAGCAAAATATAAAGACAGGAGGGGTGACTTAAGACTTTTGCACAGTAGTGTATGTAATATTCACCCATGCTTACCATGCTGCTATCATTTCTACAGAATGTGTTCTCCAGTAGACAATTCAGGTACTCCTCAAGGTATTTCTGCAATAGAAGAGCACATATTTATAATTTACTTACCCGCTGCTACTTTTTTCCCAATAAAAATGATGTAAAATTATGTGATGGTCATATATATGCTTCAAAATATGTTCAGTGTGTGGCAGATTGATTTATATACCACTTTGCTGGAGGTTCTTCTGGCCCGGTCAGTCCCATGTAGGCTGGGCATTTCCTCTGACATATTTCTCAGCTGCTGCCTGTCCTTTGCAAATCTTTGAGGAAAATTTGAATATTCAAAAACATTCAGCGCTTGAGAGAACTGCCATAAAAAAAAAAGCTCAAAACAAATAATCACTCAGATTTCAACTGCATTGAGAGAGGTCGAGTTGCACAAACAGATCAGCACACCAACCTTCCAATAGGCATTAAATGAAGCATCATCTTGTGCTTGTAAAGGTCGCGATGCACCTCCTGAAAGTTCTTGTACTTCCTCTTTATAGTCCAGTGGAAGTTGCCATGTGTTAGATGCAATGTATACAGAGTTCCAATACTAACCTGAAGGGACATCATTGATATCATACATAAACATAAGTATGGTGGTGAAAAACAGGAACCATGAAATGCCCAAAATGTAAGTGATTTGAACAGAATAGAATTTTTCTTTTTAGCTCTTATTTTCATAGCAACTGGACTGTGTTTTGCCAAGCACAACTTTAACTTAATTCCCAGTAAGAGAGAAAACCACAATTTGAATAGCCAGATGGGTTTATCTCCAAATCACTTATTTGGAAGTTACAGATTAGAGTTAAGACACCCAAAGTCCTTTTCTAATTGGCATATTGTAATTGCTGCAGATCAAAGATGAACCAGGAAGTAGCGTTTTTTTTTGTTTTTGTTTGTTTCATATCCTCCTGAGACCCTATGTCCTCATATGGGGAAATCACATTTTGACTTTTACACACCTTTTACTTCATTCTACTGAATAAAGTGTTTTAAACTTTGTAAAAATAAAAAATGAAAAAGATGACCCCAAAAGGTTTATTCTGTTCATCTGGACATAGTTTCAGGACTGAAGAAGTCACTTGGATGAGTGACAAAATGTTTCTCCCACTGAAACAAACACTTTACTGTGGTTTAAAATAGACCCACTGTTTTATGTGGACAGTTTTTTATAATCAGCTAATCCCAAATAGCTAACATTAAAAATGCATCCCCCAAAAAAAAAAGTTTGGGTTTCTGGAGGATATAAGCAAATCAGGCAAGACATTTAGCATGTGGATTGGATTCAAACATATAGAAAGAAGTTTCTAATTCTACTTACATTTACATTCCTGGACTGTGGGAGAAAAAAAAAAAATCACAGAATGTGGATACCAGAATATGGAAAGTATATGCAAACTGACTGAGCCATCCAACTAAAACTCAGGAGTAAAAGGTAGCTATTAACAAATAACGTGACATGAAGTGCATTTACAGATCAGTACTTGTTAATATACCCATTAACTTCTGCTTTTTAATATGAATGACTATGTAGAAATGAATGTGAATGACTGTCATATAGTTGGTTTCATATCACTAAAATATTACATTTAGGACTCATTCAACAACCGTCATAATACCATTCACCACAAATGAAATCCTGCTTTTAATAATTTTGAATGCAAAAGAAAGTCGATTTAAATGACATTGAACGTGGCATGGTTGTTGCCGCTAGTGCCTTGTATCCTTCGTTCAGGCTGATGGTGGTGGTGGTGGTGGTGTAATGGTGTGTGAGGGTGGGGGGTATTTTCTTGTCACACTTTGAGCCCCTTACTACCCAGTGAGCATCATTTAAACGCCACCGAGTACTGCTGCTGGCCATGTCCATCCCTTTATGACTAAAGTGACAGCAGACTGTAAAACCCTGAAACAGCCTGCTCAGTAGCAATAAAGTTTAATTTGGAATTTTATCGCTCCATTGGCTTCAGTATGACTTAATGTCATCATGGCAAAGTAGTCAAATTTAACCCTAGCATGTCCTGAGCCAAAATTGAAAATGGGATTGTATGTTGTTACACAGTTGTAAAGACTTAGTTATTAAGGATAAGTGCATGTGTTTTCACTTTGGGCCCATCAAGAGTTTTCTATAAAGATTCATTAGTATCCCAAAAAGAAAACAATGTAAAGGGTATTTTCATAAGGTAATAAAGGTACCTTTGAGCGTCTAGTGTGCTTCTCTGTGTTGTCCAGTCTGCATGTAACAGGAACATCAGGGATGAAATAAAGTATATGCTTATCTTCTATTTCAGAAAGACGATGCACCACAATGAAAGGACGTCCTTCTGTGATTTGAAAAATTGGAACAATCAAGAAAAAACGTTTCTCAGTGGGGAGCTTCTATCTTAAACTGAATTCATTTTCATCGTTCCTCACCACTGCTCGACATGAGGCCATCTAGCTCGTCTTCAGTCAAATTGTGGCAGTCGTGTGAGAAGCGTCGTCTATGAAGGCTTTGGGCAGCTGCACTCTCTGCCAACGGCTCGATCACATCCTCTGGACTGGCCATAGCGCTGTTGTTCAAAGGATCAAATGCCCTGGTGAGAAGACAATAGAAATAGACTGAGGCCAGTCTCATGATATAGACCATAGCAGAGTCTGATTTTAAAGCACGAGTATTTGATTTCTGATTATCTGTAGAATAAGTAGTAATAAAGGCAATAATGCAGTCCTGTAGCCACAAATGCGTCAGCTGTAAAACAGACAGGGAGATGCAGTTTAAGTGTTTGATGTTTAGCAGAATGATCTGTCACCACACCATCTGTGGACATCCACTATTATCACTTCTGTCAACAACAGACTGTTTCAGGTATCAATTGCTTGAAAATAGAAAGTAGACTGGAAATGTTTGGCCGCAGCTACCTGCTAGGCAAGTCACTGATGTCATGACATATGAGAAGTTTAGGACACAGTTAATGGGAGGGGAAAAAAAGGGTGTGTGTGAAACCTTTTGTGTTGCATGTGGGTAAATGTAGAATAGCTGAATGTTTCCTGGGAAACAAGGCAAAAGAAAAGGGAGGGAGGGAGCCTGTGTCTGTTAAGGAGAGAGAGTTTGAAATGAGAGTAAGTACGAAAGAAGCACGATCCACGTCTGCATTCTAAAATTCCTTTCATCAGCAACACGTGACTTTCCACTTCCACTACAAGCGTGTGTAGCAAAAAGCAGGTTAAGGAAGAATAATACTTGATACAATTACTGTGTCAGGGGTGAACTAGCATCTACAGATACAGAGACTATGAGAGAAAAAAGGAAACGTGACAGATGACTGCAATAATCAGCACTCTGTGGCCAAGATTCCTCCCTGCTTTTTGCTGATGTAATGAAACTAAAGCACTGATTTTTGAAGAGATCTGCACATTTGGAAGTGTATTAATCCCAAATGTGTCATCTGTACAGCCATTTTTTTTAAATATAGGTCACCACTATGCATTTGTTGTATTCATATAAGCTTTTTTGCTTTAACAACAACGTGGCTTAGAACTTAATTCCCATTAGGACTCAACTTCCCCACCTTTGCTTCCCAAGAAAGCACAAGTGACATTTTAATTGCTGTGGAAAAACATATCCATGCTACGGCCATAATCAGTTTCAGCTATATCACCTTGTACTTTTGACTTTCTTTGGTTATTTCCACTTATGGAGCTAAATCTTTTAAGCCTCAGACACTTCAGTCCCTGTCATTTATTTCCTAAAAACACACGTGTGCTCTTTGGTGTGTGTCAGTACAGACAGCAGTTTTCCCACACACTTTTGTTGCACTTTTTTTTTGTGTGTTATACTTTCATAAGAAAGACTTGCTCACACTTCCCCCTAAGCACACAAGATGCATAGTACAGAGGTAAACATGATAAAAACGAAACCCTCTCATTGAGCACCAAACCCAACCAGCTGCTGTTATCTGTTTACATTTTAAAGCACGAAAGTGTTGACATAACATGATTTCCTTGTATTTCACCTGTCAGAGTCAAACTTTGCCTATACTGTTTGCTCAGGTTACTTTCATGGTAAATGCTACACTATACCCACACTGTGTTTTATAAAACATGAGCCAGATTGATCAAATTGGAATGCTATGACTGGCTGAGAGCTAAGTTATTAGTGACAGTTCAATGAACGTAATCCTTTAAACACACACACTATGTGTTAAGAACAATGTGGCCTTGTTTGTGTGTATGTGTGTGGTGCAATGGATGACTTTTATCTCTCAGAAGTACCAACTCTGGAGCAAATAGAAATGCTATCAAACACACTGATGGCAGTGCTGTGTCAAATTTAAAACATATTTCATGTTTGTTTGGATAACGAGAAGGCAGCACCGCCACCTCACAGCAAGGAGGTGGGTTCAAATCCACCATCTGGTCGGAGCTTTTCTGTGTGGAGTTTGTATGTTCTCCCTGGGTACTCCTGCTTCATCCCGCAGTCCAAAGGCATGCAGTTAGTGCAGTTATGTGTGAATTAAGAATGGCTGTCTGTCTCTCTGTGTCGGCCCTGTGACAGACTGACCACCTGCACCCTACCTCTTGCCCTGTGACAGCTGGAATAGGCTCCAGTTTCCACTGCTGTGAAATTGAATGGATAAGTGGAAGATAACCTCCTTATCTATCCCCTTATCCATAGGTTATCTCAAACAATGACACCTGGCTGATACAAGGGAAATGTTAGGAAATCAGCAAAACAATCACACTTCACAGAACATACAGTTTTCACTGATGACCTCAACTACATAAGGATGGCACACCCTGCAATGATGATGTACAATCTGACATCACAGCTGGGTGTGTGTACAGGTGCAGAGTACCTCTGACAATCCTTCACCTGCAACCTGATCAGGAGCATGAAGTTTTTCAAGGTTTTTTAAAAAAGCTGTTTGCTTGTTTGCATACCCATCATATTTTTCTTTTAAACATTATTCATCAACTCTTCAGCCTGAACTTGAGCTGGCTTATTTAAAAAAAAAAGGTCTTCCCTTGCTTAAAGGGAAGTTGTGCTTTGCATACGTGATCCTTAAAATGAATTTGTATGAGAAATCTATGGACCGAGTCTAAAGCGTGCAACCAAGTGACAGAAGACAATTGTTTGTCATTAACTCCAACATGACTGAAACAACAGCGCTGAGTCAACACTTGCCTGCAGTGATGCCAACAGGATTTCCCCCAAAAATGTGCTGTGGCTCAGAATAGTCCGTCTGATCACGTTTTTAAAGCGTTACAGCAAAAAGTCAGTGTTTAAAAAGAACGTCTTAAAGGAAAACAAAGAGAGAAAGAAAACAAACATATTTGCATCTGACGATGGAGTTTTCTTAAGCACACACCCTAATCTAAACGATCTAAAATCACTTTTTAAGTTTTTGGCCAAAGACAAAGCATCTATAAGCAGTGAAGTCTATTTAGGACTCCAGACTGGAACAGCAGAAGGCTAAGTTTTGTCGTCTCCACCCTTTCCCTGTTTCCCCATTACAGCCGCAATCCACAAAGAGACACGGTGTAGTTTACAAAACTTCCCATATAAAGACACCTGTTGGGAGCGAAACGGACATTTAGGCGCGGCACTAATAGGATCAATGTATTCCTTATCGCTACCTGCGAGGTTTGCAGCTGCACAATCCGTACTCGGCAGTACACAGCGACAACACAGCGGATGGAAATATGCGTCCGACATAGGCCTGAAAACATACTTACTGTCAGCTCAGTTCAAGCCACGGATCGGCTCACAGCGGCTCCACACACAGGGCGAGGAGGTAAACGAGTCATTCAAAGTGTCAAAAATGTTTCATTGTAGCCCAGCCGGAGTATCAGAGCAGAGTTCATCGGTGTTAACCGTGGGTGATGCACGCTTTA
>VVHJ01032531.1:0-13345 GCA_015107715.1 Tylochromis polylepis
GGGGAGTGTTTACTTCTTGCTTTACTTCTCTGGGATAGCTTGCTCGGAGATGAAATGCCGGTTTGGCAGCACGTAGCGAGGCTCCAGATGCTTTCAGTGTGAAGTAACTCCAGACCGCCGACAGGTCTCGCACACAACAGCCGCTCTATCACGTGATGCATACTGCTCCGACGTGCTATGGGTCACGCCATGTCGCAAGTTTTGTGAGGTGCTTTTGTGATATTTAATGGATCGGATTACATTTTTGATTTCTCCCCGATATCCGATCCAGTAATTTAGGTCAGTACTGTATATTGGATCGGTCCATCTCTAAATAATACCGTATCAGATGTTGCTGCTATCGGTCTGCTGTAGTGAAACTACCAAAAGTTCATCCTAGATTATTTGCGCCATCAGTTCTTACTGTGATGTTTTATGCTGGCTGAACCAGTGACCTGTTGAAAAATATCCCTTTACTACCAAAGGATGGAACTGGTACTGAATTGGCAAAACACTAATAACTCCTAATGTACCAAATAAGGGCAAAGCAAACTGGCTGACTGACCAATTCATTTTGCTTAACTGAGCATTTTTCTAAATCATCAAACTAGAAAACAACATCATCACAGCATAAAATAGAATAAATAAATTACTAAATAAAACAGAGCTGCGTTCAGAGTTCACCTGTGGGTTTAGCAACCTGTTTAAAACATCAGCAGGTTATGGTTTGGTATGGTCATAAATGCAATAATTTACACTATCCAATCACCCCTTTCTGGACTTCACATTGAATTGTGTGATCATTATTTTCTTTCCTTATTTAAAGAATATCATATGTTAAAGTACCTTTCTTTAACATCTGGAGAATTTGACCAGCTCTTATTTTCCTTCTTTCCTGGGTCATGTCACTCTGTTAGGAACCTTCCAAAACTAAATTAACTATCCAGCCACCACCACAGGTCCTGCTTTTGTTTCCTGTGTTTCACCCCATCCAACACCAGATATCTTCAGTCTTCCCAATCACCTGTCTGCACATAACCATCTAATAGGTTGCCAGTCCTCCCAGTCAGCTCAGCTGGATCCTCCACCCCCGGGTTCCTCTGTGTATATTCTGCTAGTACATCCTTCCCAACTGGCTGGGTTTTCTGTGAGTGTTGTGCCATTATGTTCCAGCATGTTTATGTCTATATCCAAGTGTTTTTGGCATGTTTTGAATATATGGACTCATTTTTTGGTTGCTTCTCGTATTTTTCCCTCTGCCATGGAGGTTATATGATTAGTTTGGTTTGACTGTTAGCAAGATTACACAAAGCTGGGTCGGTCACCAAAGCAAAGAAAGCTGGTCACTCCCTAATAAACCGTCTCCTTCCTCAAGAAGCAGTTTTAAAGGGGATTAAACCCACAGGGTCGACATCCTATAGAGGTTTGGAGAGGAATCAAAAAGGGATTAAAATTAGACAGAAGGTGACAGTGACACAGGAATTATATTCATTTATGACCATCTTGAATGATAAAGAAAATAATCACGGCTAACCCTGTCACTGGTAACATTGTGAAGCTGGCATTGTGCCTTGTCCCTTCATCCCAGCCTGTAGCTGGGGCCAACACACTAACTCCCCTGACAAATTGATTATAAACATTTGTGGCAGCTTGATTATTCTGAGCATTACAGATTTTATCACATTACTCTGCTTTGTTTTTCAGTGTTAAACAAGATACCCCCAAAAAATCATCTTATACTTCCCTTAGAAAGTGTTGCTGGACTGTCTTGCCAACATAAAATCATTGATGACTTTAAACTTCCTGAACCCGAATAACCAAAAAACACAGGCGATACTCTTCAGACCTGCCAAGGCTCACTCCTCCTTTAAAGGTGATGTTGGCCCTTTGGAAAATTGTTTTTATTGCTTTTACTGTTTTGGTGCTTGCTGTTTTCAGATGCGTTTATAAATGAATTGACTTGAGACTCAAATGTCATAACTTTACATTATACAAATGGTGACTACTGATTTTTATATGATATGAATCCATCTTTACCAAATATGTGCTTAAAGACATTCATAGTGGTTCTTCTCATATGACTGGCGTGTATCTTTTTTATAGACAATAAACTGACTGTTGTTCTTGTAACTTTTAAAAGTGATACACTTCCTGTCACTAAGTGTCATCAACGATCAACTGTTGTGGTGTCAAGTCTGGCAGGTCCTTATATGCACCAGTCTGTTTCTCCAGCTGAACTCTGGTGATATCTTTGGTCTAAACCTCCACAAATACAGCTCCTCATTTCTGTCTGGTCGGTCCTGACCTTTTGATCTTTGTCTTCAACAGAGACCATTAGAGTCTGTAACCTCTAAAACCCTCTCATTATTTTGTATTTCTCTTCTGTGTTTTTCCCTCTCAGTATGTCACAGCTGCTTTTTTTTCACAAAAATGTCCAAAAAGTGTAAATTTGGCTGAATTCAGGAGCCTTTAGCTCCTGAGTAAGAGGCACGTTATTGAAGGCCGGATTAACCTATACAGTTGCCGGATTTAGAGAGTTACACTGTTTTTTTCTTCTGCACCTGCAGTAACAGCTGTAAGAACTTCAAGCACATTTTCATCTACTTTTCTTTCATTGTGCACATAAATCAGAAAGCAGAAAACAGTGCAAAGAGGTTTTTTTAGACTTTGCAACGTAGGGGAAAAAAAGACAACCTGGATACGGACACAGATAATCCAGTATAATGAATTAATAAATATAAAATTAAATTTAAAGAAATGGACTTTGTCTCAAGTCTAGGCACAGTCATTTAGTGTGACAGACAGCTGTTTTAATAATGTCATCTTCTTGTTTAGCATAATAGTTGTAGCAGTCATTTCCTTTTGTGCTACATCTGGCTGAAATCCTAGCTATCGCCAACCATTTTATTCAAACTGTTCTCTAGTAATGAAATATCCCCAGTGAAAAGTTTTTTCAAACTGGTGATATGGTATTTATTTTGGTTTTTTAGCCAAACATGTCTATGAAGTAATCTGAAAAAAGATGTTCATTATGCAAAACTGTCTGTATCATATGAATATGAGTCTCAACATTATTAGATATTTATGAGCTACAGTTAGATGTGATAAAAAAAAATACAAGTCTGTGTTTCTGTTAGCTTGTATATTTCAAACCTCTGTCTGTGCTTACCACACATCTCACGTTGATTTCCTTTTGTTTTCTCTCTGTTTTCATTGTTATATGCAACATAATCAGGGCATCTGTGTAAGGTCTTTAATAGTTACAGATCATGTGCAATATATTTAATGTATATTACACTGATTGAAATTCTGAAGCATTTAATCAGTTCTCATTTTATTTGAATAAAGACTAAGAAATAACAGTTTTCATGCTGTATCCATCCATTTTAGAAACTGTTTATCTAACTCAGTTTGCTGTGAGGCTGAAGCCTACATCAGCCTCACAGCAAAGTGACGTTGGGATAGAGGTACGGTGCACTCTAGATGCCAGTCCGCCACAGGACTAATACAGGGAGACAACTGCTCTCGCTCAAATCCACACCTACGTCTTGCATGTCTTTGGGCTGTGTGATGAAACCAGAGGAGAAAACCCACGCCGGCTGGAAGGATTATATTTTCATGCCAAGAAAAAAAATATTGATAATAATTACTTATTGATTTCAAACGGAAGGACAGCAACATGATTGAAAGGAATGGTTTACAAGATGGTAGTGAGACCTGCTATGAAGACTGGGGCGCTAATTAAAAGACAGGAGGCCGAACTGGAGGTGGCAGAGTTGGAGATGTTAAAGCTTTCACTGGGAGTAACCACAATGGGCAAGATTAGAAATGAATACATGAGAGGGAGCGCTCAGGTTAAGCATTTTGGAGACAAAGTTAGAGAGGCAAGGCTGAGATGGTTTGGACATGTGCAGAGAAGGGATAGTGCATATACTGACCAAAGGTTGGAGATGGAGCAATTTCTTCCTTTATTCGTTGTTTCTTTTGTTACATTTATATCTTCCAGAGTTCTCTGTGTATCTTGTTTAGTCAGTATTTAGTTAGTTCCATTTTTGTGTTCCATTCAGTTCTAGTCTTACATCTATGTTTTTGTCCTTCAGTGTCTCCTGTGTCAAATCAGTCTTGGTTCCTCATTTAGTTGTGTCATATTTTGGTTAGTGGTTGTTCTCTGTGTCTTGTGTCCTCCTGATTCATTATGTTAGTTATGTTCAGCTATGTTTTCACTTGTTACCCTGCCCTCATTATCTGGTGTGTGTCTGTACACTTTGTCTCCTATAGTTCCCTAAAACACTCCCAGTATTTTAAGTTCTTGCTCTGCAGATATTTTGAACTTTTCATGTTCTTGTGATTGGTCAGCATTAAAGCTAGCATTTAGTTTACTTCTTGCTTCCTGACTCCATTTGGGTCTACAATCTGCCTACAGTCAATTTGTGACAATTTGGCCTTTATTGCCATTTATTGCTAAGATTTTCAAAAAGATTGCAAATAAAAAACATAAAGGCTGTTCCTTTTTTTGGCTGCTTCAAAAGGTCAGGTCTTCTTCCACTTTTCTTGCCTACAGTGTGCAACAAGGTTCTGTTTTGGGGTCTTTATTTTTTCTGTTATATCTGCTCTCTTTATAGCACATTTTAAGCACTTTGTTTTTACTCTTTAAAGCTCTCAGATCTTTCTAAATTAAGGATCTTGTGGAGGTGTTTTGACTATTAAAAGTTGGATATCTGACAGTTTTTTCAACAATGCGAAAGCAGTTCCCTCTTGTGCCCTCTGATGAGATTTGTGCCTAAGATGATGGAAAATCTTGGTCTCTTTGCTACTTTTGTTAAATTATTTATCTGGGGCCTTAAGGTGATCATTGATTTGGCTTTGACTTTGGATGCTTACATGAAATCTCCGGTACGTTCTTTTTACAAAATGTTGCCAGATTATTTTTCATGCCTTCATTCCTCCGTTATTCACTTGTCTAGACAAAATCTCCTCGGATCATCTGCAGGTTGTTCAGAATGCTGCTGCGATGCTTCTCACATGTCACACCGTTGCTAATTCTATTGCAGTGGTACCCTGCTAATTTTAGACTCCACTTTCAGAAGATTGTGGTTTTGACTTTTACAGCTTTGTATGGACAAGCACCAGCATATATCAGAGAACTTTTACATCCAAGCATCACCAGTGGGTCCCTGAAGTCATGTGATTGAGGGCTACTGGCTGTGCATCATACACGGCTGAATATTAAAGGCGACAGAGCATTTGCAGCACTGGCTCCCAGACTCTCCCCTACTGAGATTGAAAACTGTGGACTCAGTGGTGTCTTTTAAAAAGCAGCCAAAAACTCACTAAACCTGCTTTTGGATAGCTTCGCTTACAGTTTTGTAAGATCAAAACTGCGACTGAAGAAAGCGGATGTGACTCAAACAAAACCAAAAATGTGTTTTAAATTTCAGCAGCCACCCTTTACTATGGACCATTTACTGTATGCCTAAAGTGGCATGTGCTTGAGAGGTTTCTTCTCAAGCTACAGTCGAATATTATTATTGTGATGTTTCTGAGCAGCATCCTGGGGAGAATGTATAAAACATGTTTTGCTGATAAATGTCATCACTCCCACTGTTACAGTACCTCCCCACCTGCAGCGAAGACAATTAGAATTCAAATGTAACGTCTTATCTAATGACTACAATCCTCTCTGTAGGTGGCTGTGAGGAAAACATAACATAACACATTAGCGTGGGGTTCCTGACATGAAAAGCAGTTGAAGCTTTTGAACCAGAAACCCGTAGGAGGCTGCACAGTGTGTCACTTGTTTGCCGTTGATGTGTGTGGAAATGTCTGATCTCTACGTGTTCTTTCACACATGTCTTCTTCCCTGACAGTTGCAATGGGATGTGTGACTGCTGTCAAACACTCTGAGGTTTTGGCATCTATGCATCTGCAGAGATATCTTCTCCTCTGAGCAATCAGTAATCATTTTAGAATTTTAGATCCTAAAACCAATCAGGGATTTGTGTTGAGTGAAACCTAAAACCTCTTGTAGAGGAAAGGCCTCAGAAATGAGCCTGCAGGCAGCATGATAGATATCTAATACATTCATTATGCATTTCTAAGAACAGATATCTTTCCTGTTGATCTGAAGCACCAGAGGAGTCAGAATGCGTTATCTGAGGGCATGAAAACAGCAGCGGAAAAAAATCAAAAATGTTGCCAGCCTTTGAAACGTATATAAGATATTTCTTACAGCAGAATAAAAGATTCTTTCATATACCAGGATATTGCTAATAAAAGAACCCATTATCAAGGTTTAACCTTGGCCAGACCGAGAAGATCTCATCAGACTGATTTCTAAAGCTGCCATTTTACTGTCCACACATAAAAAAAGGACTTCTCCTTTTGAAAATTGTGTTTGTTTTCTGCCTTTTGATGTTTGTCTGAACTGGGTCTTTAGATTTTAGATTTGATCGGATCCAAAAACCATGCCAAAGCGTGGGTTCTTTAAGCACACACACACAAGTCAAATATTTTACACGTCCCTTTGAGTATCTGAGTGTGCTGAGACTAATGGATCGCTTTGCTGCTGCAGAGCACTGCAGAGATCTGTCTGCAAACTATTAGAGGGCCCATTCCCTCTCTGCTTCACAGAAACTCAAAGAAGAAGAAAAAACAGTGATAATGGGAAGACCAAAATTTGTTTAGTTATGTATTTATTTTAAAAGTAGAACTAGACCCCGAAACATTAAAATAAAAAATACAATGCTGAAGTACGACTGCAGGGTTTTTCAGGTCACACTTGAATAATTAATCCAGCTCTCAAACTTTTTCTGGCATGCCCCATTTGAGAAGCCAAAAACAACTTTACTCGTGGCACACCAAAATTTTCCTATCATTAACACTGAAAAAGGATTCAAGTCAAACTTTCATAAATTAACAGTAAATTATGTTTTCATCTCTTTTCCCCAATCCACATAGAGTCTGCCCCACAGTTTGATTATTGAATGAATAAATTGCTGATCTTAGAGTAACTTTTCTGTTGATTTTGTGCAGATCTGCAGATACACTGATCTGCATTGGGGGTTCAGATTTGGGTTCAGATTTTGTGGATGTGTAATGTGGTATGTGTGGTGTGATCATGTTCAAGGTTCTTGTTCAGGTGTTCCATAAATGTAAGCATATATACACTAAAAAGAAACTGTGACCTCTGTGTGTTAACGCATGGTGCAGATACTGTGTACCCTTAGCTTTCCAAAATAAACTCAAGGCCATTCAAAGTTAAGATAAACATAAGCTGATACGACTGTCATGATGTGAAAGTTTATTAAATTTTTTAATTAAATTTTACTTTATTTTATTACTTTATCACTTTGTCTTTTGTTTGGTGTGGTCTTTATTTGTAGATTTTTATTGTTTTGTATTGGCTCATTTTTATTCTTTTATTTGCATTCTTTTATTTTGAAAGCTGTTCAGACAGGACCCGATAGGAGTCAGATTCATGACAAAAGTGGCCCATCAAATCAAATTATATCACAGGAACTAGAAAAAAATGAATTTAATTAAATTTATTTGGGGCCATGGCAGGGAGGTCAGGATGGACTTGGTTTTTCAGACACTCAAATGCTGTGACAATGGTGGGCGGAGACAGCCAAAGAGAGCATCCCAGTCCTGGAGAGGCTGGTTTCATATTTTAGCCTTTCTCCTCCGGTGTCTGGGAAACCATCCTGGCTTACCATCCTTCTATCTTGTTGCAATCAAAAGTTCTTCTCTGTTTTCTTTCAATATTTAAAAGTTCTGAGGATCATAAAGTTCATGGTATGTGACAAAGGAATAGTATGATGATCGCAGTCACATCCATGGCAAAACAAAACTTGTGTGATTGCACAACACCGCCCAAATGAACTGTTCAGCTACAACATTAAAATCACTGAAAGGTGCAAGAAATAAGAAATATTTGATCCCATCTAATGTTCTGCGTGAGTCTCTGCAATGATGTGGAGCACTACAATGTCAGGGTGGCATCTACACTGCTGCCACTGCTGCAGGTTAAGTGTATCTAACGTCAAAGTCACTCCCTGGTGGCAATCATCTCCCCATGTCAGCCAGTGCACCACACGGCAAAAAAATGTTCCCGAATTGTTCAAACAACTTAACAAAATGCTGAAGGCACTGATCCAGATTCTAAACCTACCACACGTGAATCCTGCTGAGCATCAGGACGCACCAGAACAACCTCGGTTAAGGAAGCGCCACCACAGGACCCAAAGCCAACATCCACTTCCTGGTGCCAGACATCACAGAACACCCTCAGGGGTACCTTGTGTACGGCCTGATGGATCAGAGCGGTTTTGGCACACAGGAGGCAGCCACAGAGTGTCAGGCAGGTGGTTTTAACGCTGTGATAGGTGCATATCCATGTTTGACACCTGCAGGTACTGCCGACACTTATCAACATTTCCAGGTGTTACAAGCATAAATCTATTTTTCTGTCCATGTGAACCAGCATGTTAAATATGGCACAGCCACTGCATCACAAAGAGATTGCATCTGTAATTCAAAACTTTGGACTGAATTTCTTATCTAGAGTGACACGTCCAATATTGTTTGTTTGTTTGCAAACAAAGTGCAAAATAAAACCAATAATAAACCCTTGATCCACACAAATACAGCATCACGGTATTGATGTAATCGGGGAGTGAACAGTAACAAATGCAATATAAAAAGTATCATAAACGGTTCAGCAAAAGGAGCAGTAACACTATATCAAACATTACCTCTATTCTGAAAGCAGCTGTAATGAGCATTGGCTGTCAGAGATGTGGCCAAAGGAGAGCCAGCTTTTCTTTCACGCGCAGGGCTGGATTACAGAGAAGGTTTACTTTTGACCCATTAGTTCATACCAGAGAGGCACTTGAGCCAACCAGAGGGGGGCACTGGGACACTCAAGTGACATTCTGGTGTGACAAGAGGAGGGCTGTGGTTTGATATCACTTCACTGATTTTGCTTACAGTGACTCAGATCTGCTGACTGAATCAGAATCCTTTCATTAAAACGCCAAACCTTGTTCAACCCCGACCTGGTTTAGTGACCTGACTTTGTAAAATTGTACTTGACTGGTGTTTATGGAAATATCTATTTTAAAAAATAAAAACATCTTTTTTTTTGTTTCTTTGAAATAGTGGAGTGATTTATGATTTGACATCCAGGTATGTATAACTTCATAGATTAGGATTTTTACATAAAAGAACATTTGGTCTGTTTTTGAAGTATATGAAACAGTTAATGGTTCCCCAGATTTTTTATGTCTGTCGTTTTGTAAGAACCAAAGACATAAAAAGCAGGTGACATCTGGTCATGCTCCAGATGCTCGTGAGATACAGTTTGGTCTTTAAGTTTTTGGACACAATTTTGCCTCTATACACCACCACAGTGGAAGTACATAATGTCAGATATCATTTTTATTTAAAATCCCCAACCTTATAAACAGCAGATCGTTTAATGATCGAGGAGCTGTCCTCACAGCCCATTGTTCTCCAGTGGTGCTGGTTTCAGTCATTATGCAAATGTACTGTTTATAAGGTTGGGGAAACCTGCAGTCAGCTGAGACTGAAGAAGTCACTTGGATGAGTGAAGAAACGTTTCTCCCACTGAAAACGCTACGTCCAGATGAACAGAATCAACTTTTTTTGGATTTACTTACCTGGATGATTGAGCATGCATCAAGATGACTGAAATCTAGAAACTCATGGAAATTAACAAATGCTGTATTGTGTCCTCTCGCATTCTCTAAGGCCTTTACTCGAGCCATTTTCAGCTGCTGCTTGTTTGTGCCTTAAGTTTTGTCTTCACTAACTAAAAAGTCTGGTCTGTTGGGCTAACATCAGTTGACAGACTGCCTTTGGACTGAGAATTCCAGTGAAATTTTCAACCTGGGATAAACTGAAGGTCTTTTATCTGTTTAATTTATCATGGATTAACAAGGGAACAGACCTCACATAAAACTTTTTATGACTCAACTGTCCAATTACTATTATTAGTCTCTGAAACTGGAGGACTATGTGTAAAACTGGCTAAAATTCCCAAAAAGTTACTGCAATACTTTTGTTGAACTTGAATTAAAGCCGAAAATCTGCACTTCAGCTACATATTGATTCCTTGATTTAAAATCTGTGGTGTTGTACACGGGCAAAACTGCAAAAAAAGGTCTTTGTCCAAATACTTATGTACATAAGTGTAGATTCCCATCATCTTTAAGGGGATTTTAATTTAAATTTTCAGATATTTTTATGTTTCCGCGATGGTACATTTGCAAAGGAGTCCACAAAAAAGCCAAAAAGGTAAACGTGTTTGTGTGCAGAACAATGAGAAGAAAGACAAAGAGGATCACAATGTCCCTTCATTTAAACCAAATCTGATCCACCTGAGGATTTCAGTGTTGCTCTCCATCTTCAAGGTGAGACAATTATTCTTGTACTTTGTCATCATTATGGGAATATTTTTCCCTCCTCTGCTGCACGTCGCTGCCCTTCTGTTTGACATTTCTATTAGAAGTTACCGTGCAGGCTGAGTAGCTTCAGAGCAGCCCTGTGCACTGAAGACTCAGAGCTAGTTCAGTGTAAATATTACATCAGATGGACTGCGAGAACACACCTCAGATAATCATATATACAGCGTGTCACTCAGATTTGACAGCTACATCCCATTAACAAGGCTTTTTAGAGCAACAGGTTTGCAAGTGGTAGAGTAGAAATAGAAATGCTCAGATAATGATAGTGTTAGCTTGTTTAAAAACATTCTTATTTTTCTACTTGTTTAGCGTATTTGTTCAGGTTTGAGAATGTTCCTGTAGTAAGAAAAATATGGTTTCTTACTTATTTATTTATTCAGAATCTTAACTGTCTTGATTTTTCTTGGCATGACGGAAATTTTTATATTTTCTGCAACAAACTGCTTATTCCCTAAATTAACCCTAACCCCTTCATCTTAACCCCTCAGGCTGCAGGCTTTTTTTTTCCATGTGTGGAAAGAAAAAGCACCCAAATTCAACCCAACCCCTCCATGTCTTAAATCTTCACCTTGCTCTTAAGGATAAGAGACAAAAAGTCTCTTTTTTCCACATCATCAGGAGAGAGTCAGTGAATTTCATTTTGATTAAAGGAAATAAATGTGTCCATCCAGAGGCCACATGCTGTTGCATCTAGTCGATGCATTTGTGAGATTCATATTTTTTGATTTCTCCATTGCCTTTGCTATGATCCATCAATGGTCTTGTGTTTTTTGGAGTATCTCTCCTGCCGACCACAATATGTGCTTCTGCAGAAAAGTGTCTCTAGCACAGTCCTGAGTGTACCATGTACCATGTCTACGGCAGGCTTCAGACATCAGCACAACACTGACACTTCCTTCTGAAACTGTCTGACGACACAGCAGCTGTCGGCTCAATCAAAAGTGGTGAGCAGGAGGAGAATAGAGGAACAGTTAAGGACTTTGAATGCAATCCTCTTCATCGTAACATCACAAAAACCAAAGATGACTGTAGACTTCACGCTGCTGCTGTAGTTATTGCTCTTTGATATGATGGCGGTGTAAGAAGGTTGCTTCATTTTCTACAAACTGTTCCTTTGCCTCCTGCATAGACGGTAAGGTAAAGAGGGCTACTATAATAAGAGATAGCATTAAAGTGGCCCCTGGAAACCCATCATCATTGTTGTTTTCCACATATATAGGTGCATTATACTGCCCATAATGAACTGCTGCTCCCTCAGCTCCACTGCATTCTCATTGTGAATTTTGCTGTTCTCAAACAGTTTGCAAACACTTATTTTTAACTGTCCTGTGTTGGTTTGGGGGCACAAAAAAACTGTATTAATACTAATAATGTGTCTGGAATATAGTAATCGTGATATCCTTGGTTTAAAATAAATGAAGCTCCTGTTTTCTGTTTCTATTAAAATCATTCATTTGATCCAGGGAGTGAGTCACAGCCCCGTCTGGCCTGCAGAGGGCAGCCTAAGCCTTTCATCTCACAGGAAGGACGAGCGGACACGTGACATGCAACAGGAAGTAAATAAACTGCATTCCCGCGCAGTTAAATTGGATCAGCAAGTGATCTGTTTTCAAGGAGAATAAAACAAAATGGACGAGCTTTATTTGGATAACATTGATGAATACGTCAATGACCATAATAAAATAGTAAGTGCCTTCTTAATTCGCGATATTTCATTTTGTGTGATGAGGTTTTCTGGCTGAGTTAGAACGTGAATTAGCTCTGGCTTCGACATGATTGGCTGCTGAACTCCGCTCAAAAAAACTGCCGTTTTAACTTTGTCTGATTTTCACCACAATTTATTGTGTTCAGGGGTATTTTTTTAATCGATTTTAGGCATGTTTGAAGGTTTCTGTATTAATTCGGCCTTGTTGTGATGTAGTAAATGGCACTTGAATTCAAGAAAAGCTTATTTTAAGTTGACCAGGTTCAGTTACTGCTGGAAACCGCCAAGTGCGAGACAAACACTGCTGTAGTCAAGACATTTCAAACACTGACGTGAAGTCGATATTTATTTATAACTGATAAATACTAGAAATTTCCCAGCTCGTGTAGCTTAATGGAAAACAAAAAGGGTGGCCAATAATAATTACCTTAAAGAAATGACAACATTTGGAGTTTATTTTCCGTCATATAGTCTCTGTTACTGTTGGCTCATAGCTGTGTAACTATAAGTGTCCTGTGTGCTTTCTCTACACCAGGTAACCTATAAATGGCTGAGTCTCACTCTTGGAGTTCATGTCAACACAGCAAAACAGTAAGTGGTTACTTTAACATGCCAGGAAATAGTAAAATAATATCAGTTAAATTTATTTTCAATCTTCAAAATGTCTTGTTTGTCCGAGCAACAATCCCAAATCTAAATTAATTAGGTTTACTGTGCCAAAGAAGCACCGCATTTGTCAGTAATAGGGAGTCCAGTGTAGTATCGCTTGAGGTTTTTTGCACTGAATTAGACAGTTTTTGTTCAATTCAATTCAATTTTATTTATATAGCGCCAAATCACAACAACAGTCGCCTCAAGGCGCTTTATAATGTACAGTAGATCGTACAATAATAGATACAGAGAAAACCCAACAATCATATGACCCCCTATGAGCAAGCACTTTCGCGACAGTGGGAAGAAAAACTCCCTTTTAACAGGAAGAAACCTCCGGCAGAACCAGGCTCAGGGAGGGGCGGCCATCTGCTGCGACCGGTTGGGGTGAGAGAAGGAAAACAGGATAAAAGACATGCTGTGGAGGAGAGACAGAGATTAATAACAGATATGATTCAGTGCAGAGAGGTCTATGAACACATAGTGAGTGAGAAAGGTGACAGAAGAAGAAACACTCAATGCA
>VVHJ01032533.1:0-14718 GCA_015107715.1 Tylochromis polylepis
GCACTGCATGAGGCAAATGGTGGTCACACCAGATACTGACCGGTTCTGAGTCCCCAGACCCCCAATAAAGCAAAAAACTGCACATTCCAGGGTGGCCTTTTATTGTGGGCAGTATAAGGTACACCGGTGCACTACTCATGATGTCAGATCAGCATCTTGATGTGGCACACCTGTGAGGTGGGATGGATTATCTTAGCAAAGCAGAAGTGCTCACTATCACACATTTAGACTGATTTGTGAACAATGTTTGAGAGAAATGGTAATATTGTGTATCTGGAATGAATTTTAGATCTTTAAGTCCATCTCATGGAAAATCGGAGCAGAAACAAAGGTGTTGCGTTTATATTTTTGTTGAGTATATATCCAATATTTATCCAGTTAAAGAGTATCATTGACAATAAAAATGTCTTCTTTAAGAGGGATTTTGCCAAGAGGGTAGGAGAAATTGCAATAAATATAACATAATAGTTCTACAGATGTATTTTAAGTCTGGGTTGATTATAATGTAGGTACAGTATCACAGAGCCATAAAGATACTAGCAAAACATGTAATTTATTTGTAATTTTATATATAACCCCTTTGTAAATCCTGCTGACTATAGTCTGTTTACCAATATCAACAAAGACATTCCACATAAAAAAAACCACTAGCTGCACATCTATGATGTGAATCTCCCAGCATCTCAAAGTTTAGGATGACCTCAAAGAGCTTTGATACATGGTGTGTCCTGATCTTTTGATACAAGGCAAGGTGGATCCATGGTCAGGCAACATTTTTCCAATATTCTGTTGTTTAGTTTTGGTGAATTATAGCCTCAGTTTCCTGTTCTTGGCTGACAGGAGGGGCACCTGGTGTAGTCCTCGGCTGTTGCAGCCCATCTGCTTCAAGGTTTGATGTGTTTTGCATTCAGACAATCTTTCGCATACCTTGGTTGTAACAAGTGTCTTTTTTGAGCTGCTCAAGAGAAAACTGCTACTTACTGGATATTTTCTCATTTTCAGACCATTCTTTTAAACGGTCCCTAGATACAGTCGTGCAAGAAATCAGCAGCAGTTTCTGAGATACTCAGACCAGCCCATCTGGCACCAACAAACATGCCATGTTCAAAGCATCACTGTTCTGATGCTTGCTTTGAACCTCTGGAGATTGTCTTGACAATGTCAACATGCCTGAATGCAATAAGTTACTGCCAAGTGGCTGATGAGGTATTTGTGTTAAAGAGCAGCTGACTAACAAAGTGGCCAATGACTGTATACCTTGTTAACCACTGTAGCATGTTCACATTATTATTTTTGAAGGTATTTAGTATGAAACTGAGGTGAGAAACTTTCATGGCAAACCTTTCAGTATTTGTCTGCAGTGGGGGCAAAATTGGCAGAGTCGCAAGGATTCATCCTCTTTTTGCCATTAATGTACGAAACTTTCCAATCGATTAATCTATCAGCTCACTGATGAGAAAATTCAGTAATAATCACGGTGGCGGACTAGCATGAATCATTGCCCTTTTTTTGTGCAAATACTACAAATGTCAGCCATTTTTTCAAACCTTTACACATTTTGGTACTCTAAATAATAAATTTAAATGGCAAGTAAATTCCATTCGAGGAGACACTGAATTGTGGGTTTGCTCAAGCTTAACATTCTCTTAAAGAGAATTGTCTATTCTTAATGCTGTAATTTAATCTACTAAGTGAAATGATCAGGGTGAGGAGTGAAAAAAAAAGGCTTTGGATATAATCCTGTGACAAACGGAAACGCTTAGTAGAAATGCTTCCATTATTCATTGGACCAGCTTTAATCCAATTCATTAGGAGAATTTCACAAAAGGAGATTGGTGAAGTCCTCTTTTGTCCTTGTTTTTTTCCCCCCCTTTTCTTGTTAAGATGAGGAGGGCACAGATGCATTTCATATCCAAAGAAAATTAATTTGCATTCTTGTTAGGAATGCTCCTTTCATTAGTAGGGTTTTCATATTAGTACAGTATACACATAGAATAAATTTTTATACAAGAATTGGCAAAAACAGTGCATAATATTGTACCCAAGAGCAGTACACTGAGCTGACAGGAGTGCTGTTCTCCTGTCAGCTGTGAAGGTTCCTGTGAATGTGCATGCGGAGTGGACTAGCAAAGAAACCAGGTGGCTGTTGAGATACAGCGAACACAAGATACACGTGAAAATTAAACAGCCTCATCTTTATGCTTTTGTACTGGTCTTGCTTCTATGTATGCATTTTTTTTTTCTCTTTTTCCAGTGCAGGGATCATTTTTGATCCTTAAATACACCGGGCTTATTGTGGTGGGAACAAGGTTTCCTCCTGACCTATTTATGGAGCATCTTTTCAAGCCGTTTCACTCGCATTCAGCTGCTGCTCTTTTCTGAACACGAGATGCTGTAAAGAATTTGACTGACATTCTCAGGGTGTGAATGAGTGCAAAACACTTATTGTTAATGCCATTCTGGATGTGGTAGATGTGCAATGCTATGATAAACCAATAATCAAACCAAGGATGTTATTAGGATTTCCATTTACAATTTTCATTTTGTCTTTTTTTCCCCCCCTCTAAGCAGGTTGTGCTGATAGTTGAGAAAATAGGCGCAGTGCTGTCAGTTTCTTGCAGTTCCTGGCATACTTCCCACAGCTTTTCAGAAATACAGTAGCTATCCACAACCCCATGGTTTGGTGACCTGTCATTGCGCTTCTTTAAAGTGAAAGCCCACTCAACAGAGAAAGCATCATTCTGAAAGCCCTCTTTCTGCAGATGCTATATTGTTTTGAGATTACTACAGAGTTCTGCTGCTTTCTTCCTCATTATACAATTGAAGGACTGTCTTTATAACCTCAAACAGTATCATAAAGGCATGCAATGATGTCGTTTCATGTCTGAATAAGACTGAGCTGTTTTTAACATAATCCCTAATGCTAAAAAAAACCTTCACGCTGAGCATAGGGCAAAGTGGCAGAAACAGTGAATGCCTGAAATTATGCTTCACAACACAATAAAATAGGCAGAGCTTTATTGTCGAATGTGATACATGTTTTTGGTTTTCCTTCCACTATCGTGACATGATCAGACCAAACCTGCATCATGTAAAGGGACTGAAAATATCACATTCTGTAGGTACAAATGTCCATATAAAAACACTATGATCACACCGTCATATTTCACTGTTGAAATACAGCAGTGACAGTCATGTGGATATTATGTCTTTAATGTTATATTTTAGACTCTTCATATCTGTTAGATACAAAATAGACAAAAATAATTTCATATATTTTTCATAAATTCTCAAAAACATTACAGAGTGATCACAACATAAAATAATCAGTAACAATTTGAATTATTCGCAAGTACAACCCCATTAGCAAAATAACTTTCTTTTCCCACATCACAGACTACATTACCACAATTTCTTCATATTTCTTTAAAGTACCTTTAACAGCATAGTGTAATGGACAATCTCTGTGATCTGTTTCAGAAAAAAAAGAAAAAAGATAAACGGATGCAAAACAAGGATTCACTCAATAAAATAAGTCCATCTTCTGTGCTGAATAAAATTAAAAGAACACTCAAGCACTCTTCACATATAATTTCAGATTTCTTTGAGGCACTCATTGCCTTTCAGCTCAATGTCCCCACCTGTAACGGCCCTGTTGGTGATAAAAGCTTGTTACAATAAGCTTTAACATATTAGGACTAAATAAAATGTGACTGTAAGGGCAATCACCTATCTGTGATTGGAGCTTATCCAGCTTAGGCACACATTTTATGACCAAGGGAAAAAAAACAAAACAAAACACTTGATAAAGATTGGAAAATAACAAAAAAAGGGGGGATCAATTTTTCAGCATGGTCAGTCAGAGTTTTGTCATTGGTATGTGCAGGTTGTTCCAGGGTCCCATCCATAATTCCTCCTCATCTGATAATGTGTGGTCACTGTGGGACTCCAGTGTCTCCCTACTGTTCTTGTGGTTGTCAACTGAAGTCTCTTGCGGCTCGTTGACACACGGGCCACTGCCGTTTTTGTCAATTGTGGCCTTGGCAATATTGGTTTTGGACCCAAAACTTTTAAGCTCTTTAATGGTGGACCCCAGGGAACTACAAGAGGACCGAGTGTTGAGGTTGATGTCCATGTTGGAGGAAACACTCGTACCTCTTTCATTTTCTGCTTCGTTTCCCATGTCCTCAACACTAATAACAGGAGGCGGTTCTTCATGAGTTACGCCCAGCTTGTCTAGTTTTTTAAAATGCTTACCCAGCCGACATGGAGAACCCATCTTTAGGTTGTTTAGATGAGGCGGTCGCCTAGTTCGCACAATAGTGCCGTTCTGTGCGAGGTAGATATTCCCGTTTATGTTGCTGTGGCTGTTTGGGAGTCTGCTCCTTTGCGTCTCTGTGCTGCTGTCCTCTGCAGTGGAGCTGGTCTCATTTTCTCGATCTACAATCAACTTAATCCGCTTCTTTCTCCCAGGCTGAGGAGAAAGTGGAGAGGTAAAGGTCATTATATTTCCTTTTTAAAGAGGATACAGTAAGTGAAGTGAAATAATAAAAAAAAAACCCCACACACAAACAAATACTGTATAATAAAAATACTGAAAAAAGCTGTTTTGAGTAGAATTTGCAGTAATTGTCTAAATCAGAACCCGACTAAAAGCCTTTTTTTTTTTTTAAGTTCCTGTTCTGTGCTAGACTTGCATTTTGGTGAAAAATCTTGCGTTTCCATAGAAAACTACAACCACACAGTAATAATTTGAACATCACAAAAAAACAACCCCCCCCAAAAACACACTGAGCAATAAGTTAGTGTTTTGACATGCAAATTTCCACTCTAGAAATGTGGCATGAAAACATCAAAGAGAAGAGGAAAGCCAAAGATGTGAGAAAGAGAGCTTCCAATGTTGCAGCAGGAAAATCAGGTCCTTTCTTGCTAAAGGGAAATGAGGAAAAAGTGAATGTTTGAAACACTCTCTAGAGGTAAGCAATATTTCTTCACTCCCATGCAAGGGGTAATTGATTTTATTCACTCTTACTTCACAGTGGATAATATATCGCTCTAGAAGGCCGTTGACTTTCCCTCAGAATCTGAATCAGCATTGGATGTTTCTTCAGTTTCTTCTGAGCTCTTTGATGCACTGTGGACCCCTGATCCAGAGTCCCTGACTGAAGATCTGTCAGAGGAGATGGCATCCTCGTCCACCTCTGTGATAGGGGATAGCCCTCCATATGTCTCTTCCGAGGTGTCACCGATGCTTCTGATCTCAGAGCGGGGAGGAGGACCAGTGTAAGGCGTAGAGGGCCCAGGGTCTCCGGATGTCACACTGGATCTCCGAGATGATCCTGCATCACTGAGCTCACTGGTGGACTCTTTGCTCTCGTCATCAGCATCAGAATCTTCCTCATCCTCCTCTTCACTTTCCTCTGTGATTGTGTCCTCAGATCCCCGGCTCACAATAGACTTTCGGGAACTTCGGCTGCCACTAGTTGACTTGGAACCAGCTGAGCCCACACTGCCCAAAGAACTCACATCTGAACTAGACATTTTTCTCTGGCTGGACCGAGATAATGAGCCTTCACTTCCTGAACCTGACTCTGGCTCACTGGCTGTCCCTGTCCCTGACTCAGCTTCGCTGAGGTCTTCACTGGACTTCTCTGAAGTTACTGCTGATGATTTGGTTCTCTGTGATGATCTAACACTTGAGCCAGATAAAGATGCAGCACTACCACCGCTACCACTGCCACTCTCACTTGTACTTTCACTTCTTCGGCTACCGCTGATACTGGCACTCCCACGCTCACTGACACTCTTTCCAGAAACACTACTCCCCTTGCTGGCTTCAGTCGCAGAGGATCTCATGGAAGAGCGAACGGAAGAGCCACTTTCTCTAGTGCTGCCTGAAGCTTCGTCAGACTCGTCTTCAGAGTCTTTCTCCATTTCTGAATCCTTTTCTGTACTTGTTCCCCCCTCTGTTGCTGAGCCTGTTGGTGATTCTGTTTCTTCCTCAGACTCTGACTCTTTCTCAGTTTCTGACTCTTTTTCTGTAGCTGATGACTTCTCTGATTCTGACTCCTTCTCTGATTCTGACTCCTTCTCTGACTCCGATTCTTTCTCACTGGCGGATTCCTTATCTGTCTCTTCTCCTTCTGACTTGGACTTGCTTTCCTCATCAGAATCTCCTGGCTCTTCATCAGGCTCTTCCTCTGAGTCCACAGTGCTTTCATTGGCATCATCCCGGTCTAAATCAACTTTGAGATAATCTCTGTCAACACTGCTTTTCTCTGAGGTTTCATCGTCAGAGCCCTTCTCTTTACTGCTTCCACTAGCACCTGCTTCTGGCTCACTTTCTGTTACACTAATGGACACTTTAGACTTTCTTTCATCCTCACTCGCTGCTTGTGAGGCTTCCTCATCTAGTTCACTCCCAGTGGCCGAGCCATGACTCACACTACTCTGTGACTTTCTTCGGACCTGCAACTTTGTGCCCAAGCTGATTTTCCTCAAGACTTTCCCAAGCTTGCTACGGGCATCAGACTTACTGTCTATTGGTCCCATAACTGCTGGTCCATCAGCTAGACTTTCCTGGCTGTCAATACGGCGGGCAGACATCAGTTTGGCATAATCCTTGTCCGTCTTCCCGGCGCCAAACATCTTGAACATCCTGGCTTTTTTCCATGGAGATGTGCCAGAAGGACTGGCATCAGATGGCTGTTCTCCTCCCTTGCTGGCAGCCAGAAGTTTGCTGAGTTTCATGACAGACTTCAGTTTCTTGGCAGCCTTAGAAGGCTCACCCTCCTCTGCTGGCTCAGCTTGTTCAATTTCATCCTCTGGTGGCAAATCCCTAAATGCAACTCTCTTCTGCGGACCTCTACCTCGCATGCCACCACGGCCCCTGCCTCTGCCCCGGCCCTAAGATAATCACATTTCATTTAGCAACCATCAATTTGTGAATATAAAGCCATCGTGCTGCATAGGTTTCACACACATTACTGTTCAGTAATACTGTGAACACACAACCTATTAAAACAAATATTTGAGATAATTCTTGAGATCATCAGTGAAAGTCTGAAATTCACATCCAAGCAAGGGTAATACCTCAGGGCCATGTGGACTGTAGTAATACCCATCATCCTCCACAATAACCTCTCCATATTCATCATACATGGGTGATATCAACCTCCGCCGACTGCCATACTGAGGAAAGTCGTACCTATAGTTGTTCACAGAAAAGGGATTAGAATTAGTGTAGGCTGATGATTAGTTGTCTTAAAAAACTTTGAAGTTGACACACTGCAATATTAAAAAAAAATAAATCTCTACCAGATTTATTACTTTAATATCAAAAGGCCCACTGTATCATGTAAGGGACCTGTTATTAGTGATAGTAAATATTCTGCATTGAAAAGGAAGATTATCAATCTCCTATGGGAACAGGAATTATAGCAATATCAATATACTCACAAAGAATCAAGCAAGCTAGAGGGTTATTTACCCCATATCAGTGTTTTAAAACCCACATTGTATTTACAGTACAGTGTGATTTGCTCAGTAGCTAATAAAGGGGCTTAGTTTTGATGTTTGGAATTCTTTTCATTATTATTTTCAAGTCCTTCCTCTAAAGTGCCCTCAATTATATCAGGCTGATCCCATTAATTACTGCTTTTGGTTGTTGTTAATATAACTGAGAACGTCTTTGGTCAGACAGACAGTAATTGCTGTGGTGATTTGCTGCACTTTTTGAAATTACTTTTCAATTTAGTGAGAAAGCAAACAAGACGGGGAAAGCATGCAGGCTAAAAGGCTAAAAGAGTGTTCCTCCAAAAGAAAAAAAGCCAAAACAAATATTTCAGTCTGTGTTTGTCAAAATCCTCAAATGAATTACAAGAATGCAACCACATGTAGAAATGGAAACTGTAACAAGCAATAACTAAAAGCTCATTTAAAGCACGTGAATTCAATTAGGCTGGATAAACGACCACACACTGTGTATGCAGAATGCCAACAAAGAAACACAAGAGAGAAGAAAAAAGTGTAATGGTCAAATTACACAACATCGTATGGTAGCTGCAAACTTTTAAATATTTAAATCAAATTTTGATTTATTATATAATATGAGGCTGTAAGCATTAATGCGGTGGATTAATGCCTCACCTAGGATGTGAGTTAATATTTAC
Source organism: Tylochromis polylepis (assembly GCA_015107715.1). Lineage (NCBI taxonomy): Eukaryota > Metazoa > Chordata > Actinopteri > Cichliformes > Cichlidae > Tylochromis > Tylochromis polylepis. The sequence goes on from VVHJ01032533.1 coordinate 8,172, forward strand.
TTTACAATACTAAAATAGAGAGGTGGCTACTTGTGTCAAAGCCACCTTCACGTCTTCACAGTCTGGTGACTGCAGGATTAAAAGCTTAACTGCTAGTGAAGTTTGCCCCTCATCTCAAATAGAAGCAGATCAAAGTCTTCACATAGTGATGGTGCACTCACGGGCAATGGCAGCTTTTACAAAAAAAAAAAAACCCAAAGAAAGAAAGGAAAAAAATTGTGACATGTCATTAAAATATAAGTTCAGCTGGTTGGAAATGAAGGTGTGATTCAGACACAGTAATTAAGCTAGGCTGGTGAGAAACTACAGAGGCAATTGCAACACTTGATTTCACTACGCACAGTTTTTTTTTCTGGTTTGTTAGATTTTCGTTCAGCGATTTAAGGCTGGAAGGTATAAAAGCTTCTTCTCGTTTTGATAAAAGTTGCAGCATAATTCCCCACAGCAGCGCAAGTCACCTGCAACAGAGCAGGAGCGTTTAATGAATAACAATTTCTCAGCAGCTGTTACAGCTTTGAGTTCCATGTTTTTCCTTTTTAGACCATATGGGCACAGTAACCGGGCAGCCAAAACAGCCTTTATCCATTAAGCTATGGGAAGAACATTCAGACTCTCAGGTGCCTGACTTAAGGGAGCATAACTGATCTCATTTTGGCAGGAGTAAAGAGGGCAAATGCTTGGATGGTATGTAATACTGAAGGGGCAGCTTAAGTTATGTGGATCATTTTATTCTGAGCTTCTTTGAAAATCTCATAATTCTCCAAGGATCTCAGCTCTCAAAGAGAGCTAGAAGGCAAGGTCAGGATGAAGAGGTCCTAATGATGTAACTTACAAAAAAACCCCAAAACCTTTAAATGAACCAATGGAGATCAGGTCCATGGATTAGGATATGAATGATTAGAGATAAAACAGTCAGTCGGCTGCATGCTCACCCCTGGTCATAATTATAGTAGTCCTGTGTGTAGTAGTCCTGGCCTGGGTCGATACCTGACTCCATGGAGAGTTCCTGCATTTCAGAGGGGCAGAGAGAGAACTTACTCAACGCTCCTCAGAATAAGACAGCAGAAGATGAGCAGCAGCAGAAGCACAAGGGGTGGGGGAGTGCACAGTAGAATGACCACAATTGCTTTAAATTTAGAAAAGCAGGTGTGTTTCTACCTCAGGTCTCAGGAGAGATGGCCTCAACAGTTGCTGTTGCTGCCAGAAGTTAGTAGAAAAAAAGGATAAGGTGAAGGAAGGAAGGAAGGGACAGGCAGGAGAGACACAAATATGAGACAGAGCTCAATCTACTTCAGATTTAAAGCCAGACAAAGCTGGTCTCGCTGAAACATCTACGGAGAAGGAAGGTGAAAAGATTGATAAATTATTGACAGAAACAAAGCAAGGAAGGAGAGTGAAGATCCTAGCCAAGCAAGGGAGATGAAAAAAAAACTGCACCCAAAAAAAAGAAAGAAAGAAAGAAAGAAAACATCCTGTGCTTATCTGACACTGACAGTTCAGATGATTTGAAAGATTATTTGAAAGAAAAAAAAAAAGACTTTAATGTCAAACTGACAAAAAGAGTCACACTATTTGGTTCCTGATTAGTTATTTTTCCACCAGAGGAGAAAAACTCATCCAGCTGCTTATCTGCTATTTGACAGGAAGATTGGCAAATACAAAAGACTCTCAAAAATCAAACCTAAACTGTAATGTCAGTGTTAGAACTTCTATCACCGGGATCTCATCTTAATCTCATTCAGTGTTTTCCATCAGTGAATCGTAGATAAGAATAATGGGATATAAGCTTACTCAAGCTTCCTCTAGTGTCAAAATGTCTGAGCACAACAATAAGGTATAAACACATCACGACGGGAATCCTTACCTGTCGGCCGTACCCTCGCCTCCTGCGTGTCGCAGAAAGGAGAAAATAAGACAAATAATGAATATGGACTGATGCCAACATTTCAAGCACTTCTAGATAAATTAAATGTTAAGTCTAGTGTGCCTACATTCTGCTGACCAGAGAGGAAATAACAGCTTTACTTACTCCGCATTTTCAAGTGTTAAATTACAGAGTTGCAGATATTGTTCAGTTTTAAAAAAGGGTGCCTTAGGCTGCAATGTTATCACGCTGGTGTGGGCTGTTTTTTTTTTCCTCCCCCTGTTATCTCATCCAAACAGGAACAATAATAAAAAAAAAAAATACAATAAATGCAAATATAAAACAGGCTGGGAAAATTGGAAAGTCAGTGTTTATAAAGTCATATCTAATGAATCTACCAGCAGATATGAAAAGGACATTGTGATAAAGGGCAGAATTTCTGCCTCAAAGAATCTTAATAAAAATGTCTTTGGTTATCACGTCATGATATGCCTACAGAAAGCAATGGATTTTTTTCTAATGAATTAGGTAAATCTTAGAAATGTCACTATATTAGCCACATAAAAAACAACTCAGAACTCCTGAGGATACGGGCGCTTCTGCAGTGCCTTCAGTACAACTGAATGAAACGGCAAGTAATGGAGCAGCTCGGCTGAAAGCTCCAGCTTCACAGGCGTACAACTGTAACCTGTCTGGGCCCATAAATGATGATGACTCTCACACACTCAGATATATGGCCAAGCAATGATGTGAGATTCCTCTGGAGAGTTGTAATCTGTTATTATGGGCAAGGACCAGGGGACAGGGCAGAGCCATATGCCACACCTCCCAGGCAGAGTGGACGATGGGACTGGGATCTGATGGATGACCTGTTGGCTTGGCTGCTGGCTACTGCTGTTTCATGCAACATCAAGAAAAATGGCCCAATGGACAATAGCCATAGGAAGTTTGCACAAGAGAGGACTTGGCAGAAGATGTGTGATGAAGAAATGTTGTAGAAAAAGAGGTAAGAGTGGTGAACTCAGAATTATAGCAAGACTGGAATACTGAACAGCCCTGTATCATATCTATAGCAGGAGGGTGATGTTGGCTCTGTTAATAAGTAGCTTTACTCTCTGGGGGTGCAGATATTTACATGGAGACTAAAAATAGGATCTTTATCACCCTGCTGGTACAACAACATTTAGTAAAGCGAAGATAAATATAAAGAGGTAGAAAAATATAAAGATGGGGAGGCTGTTTTACCACATTTGTTTTACCACATTTTTTAAAATTAGATATGTAGCTGGAGTGAGCACCCTGTTATCTTGGCAAACAAACAGAAAAACAAAAAGAAACAGGGAAATATAATCACATTACCACTATCTTTGTGCAGAGGTAACAAAGCTACCTGGCAAAGCTCATAAATTAGTAGGATGCTATATTACTAGAGATCCACTAACTGACTAGCCAGGACAGGAACTGGTCAATTTTCATAATTCACAGCCACAACTGGTGACTGGCTGGTCAGCCTCACATATGCCCAGTTATAAGCCACTCTCTTTCATGCATCACAACATGCAGACAAATGCAACTATTTGTGCTGTGAGTGTGTACAAACTTTTACTGAGTGAAGACACCAGGTTTGCCAAAGTAAACCATCGAGGGATGACCACTAAAACATTTGTAACAACAAACCTAATCAGACATCTAAATAGAATCACACAGCTGAGCATGGACATTTTAAAGAAGCTAACAAAGACAAAGTGAGCTCAGAGCCAGCCACAAGCCAAAGGCCTGGGTAAGAGCCTCGGTATGAGTGAAGGATCGAAGAAGTTATGAGGAAAATCATGGAGGGAATAAGAGAAAAGAGTCAATCTCTTCTTAGCTGGTGAATTTCTAAACATAATAGAAAGTCTACTGGGTATATGACATTTGTTTTGTCACATAAATCTGCTGTACCTGCCTTTGTAAGGTAAGGTAGCATTTGTCGGATAAAAGTGGGTGTACAGCAACAAATTTTCAGTTCAATATTAGTACTTCCAGTAGAAAAGCACTTAATTTTCAGTTTTTTAAAGGGGAGAGAAGATCTTGCAACCTACTCATGTTTGAGGAAAATTGTGAAGTTGAATAACTTCTTCTTATTATTATTTTCTTATTATGAAAACTATATTTTACATTTAAAAGAAGCAGATTTTCGTTTGCAAATGCTGTAGGTTATAGTTCTTAGGAAAAAAAAAATCAAAACTGCCAAAAACTAGTATTAATCAGTACTTAAAAAAAGAAATCTGAATCTGCCAAGGATATTGAGGTTGATGCATGTATATTTATCAAATACTACCTTGGTTTTTTCCAGCTGTAACCCTGATATTATACCTAAGTTATTGTGGCTTTTGGATGTGTTTGTTTCCTTTGGACAGAGCTGGGATAACTACTGTTTCTTTATAACATGATTTAGCCAAATATCTATTATGTGGACCAGAATGGAAGGATTAATTTCTAATGTAACTCACAGAAAGACAGCTGCAAATCACCAAATGTTCATCCCAAAAAAGTTGATTCTGTTCATCTGGACGTAGCATTTTCAGTGGGAGAAACATTTCGTCACTCATCCAAGTGACTTCTTCAGTCTTGATCAGTACTTGTTGATTAATTGTCATGAGAATTTGCATATTAATGATCTAGGATCTGACCTCACAGCCCATTGTTCTTCAGTGGTGCTAGTTTCAGTCACTATGCAACAATCTGCTGTTTATAAGTTTGGGGAAACCTGCAGACAGCTGAGACTGAAGAAGTCACTTGGATGAGTGATGAAACGTTTCTCCCATTGAAAATGCCACGTCCAGATGAACAGAATCAACTTTTTTGGGATGTACTTACCTGGATGATTGAGCATGCATCAAGACACCAAATGTTTAACTATTCTTAAGAAACAAAAATAAATCTGGTATAAAGCTGCTTACTGATCAGCAATTTTTGTGCACAGCCTGCTGTTTTGTATAGGATACTGTATGATGATTGGTTTGCATTTTCTCCAGTGTACTAGATCAGTTTCAGCTTAGACATTTCTACTATAAACATATGCCTAAAGTTATGTTACCCTTGACTTCAACTGGTTTTTTTTCCGTTCTCAATCCACTTTTTTCATCAGAATAATTCTCTAGAAAGAAACTGTTTTGCTTTCCTTTATTTATTTATTTTCATATTACTGCATTGAACTGTCAGCTGGAATACAAAACAATATTGATAAAACCAACTGTAAAAAAGAATATAAAGAAGACCATCCATTAAGACTGGTCTTTGGGTTGAAAGAAACAGCGTGTGATCACCTAGCCTCTTTGCAAAAGAGATTACCCCATGTAGTGAACATGGAATGCAGAATTAGAAGACCTTCGATCAGCCCATCAGGGGAACGTGATGAATCAAACATTACATTGCTCTGAAACTGAGGTATGCTAAGACCATTTGCCTGAGGGCATGGAAGGTGAAACAAACACATGAAGGGTATATACCAGAAAGACAGAGAGGAGAGAAAATGAGAAACCTGAACACAAGAAGAAAAAAAAAAAAGAAGAGTGGGGGAGCAGAGCCTGCATTACAATGAGTCTAAAGAAGGTAATAGAATCTCCAGAGGAGCAAAAGGAAAGATTAACAAGAAGAGGCCAAGGATTGGAAAGTATTAGAACTAACTGCAGGGAGAGAGGCGGTGTAGGAGACAGAGAAACACAGGCAAGCAGAAGGTCAGAGGAATAGAAAAGGAAAGGAGAGGGTAACAGTAGTTGACAGTCCCACAGGCAGCAGCCCTGGTTAACGATTGATTGCTTCTCTAATTAGCCTTTTCCAGAGTGCAGATGAACATCACAGTGACTACTTTATCATGCTGAGAGGATCTTTGCAGACATGTGAATAGACGGGTCCCCCAGCGGTTGGCTCTCTTCATTCAACGTGAGCCTCCTGGGACCAGCTGATGTATATCTTTTTATAGCTTCAACCAACATAAGGCGCTTTCAAATAAATGTGGCTGGTACTGGCATTCACTTATTTGAATAAAGACATTGTGTATCGCTTGTCATATTATATTATCCCCTATTTTTCGTTTGCTTCATACACATATTTTTGATTCTTTATGTACATATTTCACAGCATCCCAAATCTCTAAAGGTTAGATTTCATTTTCAGGCATCATGTTATGTACTTAAATACACCTACAAGTAACAACTTTCTGAATATGTGACTACCCTCACTGAAAACTGAGAAGCTTATTCCATAGATTTACATACCTTTGGGAAATTGGTGAAAACCGATAAACCAGAACCACCCCCCCCCCAAAAAACCCTAATATTATGTTGTTGTTTTTTTGCCTAATTTGGATTCTGGATGAAGCAATTGCATACTAAATTTTCATGCTCTTATCTCAGAGAAGAAGTAAAAGAACAAATTTGAAATCCCCAATATGCAGCCAGTGGTTGAAGAACAGACCCCAGGGCTGTGGGACTTGGAAAAAAAAAAAGAAGCTATTTAGTATAATTTAATTAAAATAGTTTTGGCTATGAAATCTTAATGCTAAGATTAAGACGGTGCATATGTATAACATGCTGAACTGACTAATCCGTGAACTCAGGGGCATACTTAATGCTATCACAGTCCTCATACCAGTTCAAATAATTAAAATTTGAAAAAAAAAAAAAGCCAAACACATGCTGA
>VVHJ01032533.1:14944-35131 GCA_015107715.1 Tylochromis polylepis
TGTAGAAATGAACATAATGAGCATATGGAGACAAAGGAAAAGTCAGAACACTGTGGACTGAGAGGTAACCTGCTCACTGAGCTCAGCAGTGTTTGGAATGTTTGAGTTCAGTTGGCTCGTCTGCTGAATGTCTGCTGCTACGTTTGGTTTACTTGCAGCATTTCCAGCACAATTCATACTTGTTGAGTTGATTTGGACTTCAGAGCTGGAGTTGTTTGCTTTTGGCATGCTCTGCTCCTCACTGGTGTCAGAGCTTTGCAGTTTGTTAGTACACTCCGATTCCTCAGTCACTTGTGGTTTTGTGCTAAACTTGGGCATCTTGCAATTTTTGTCTACTTGGCTGTACAGATTGGCAACAGACCTTTCTATGTCAGCTAGATTCTGGATGTTTTTCAGGATCCCTTTAAGCTCCTTCCTCCCACTGTCAGCTTCTGATGGTGAAAGCTGAGGGGGGTGTTTTCGTTCGGAAACAGGGCGAAGGGAAGACACGGGTGGCAAAGAGGTTGGGATAAATTGAACGACTGGGCGTGGCTGATTGGTAGCAGGTGATAGAGAGGGAGGCAGAGGTGGTGGGGGTGGAAGAGTGATATGTTTATTGACAGGAGGAGGAGAAGAGGAGTGAGACGTACATTCGGGTTTATGAAGGGAGGAAAGTGAAGGTGGAGAAGGAGGAGGGCTCGAGGGAGGAGGTGTGGGCGGGGAAGGTTGATGTGGCTGCCGCTGCAGTGGAGGAGAAGGCGGTGGGTTTTCTGGTGGGTCTGGTATGATCTCCACAGTGATCTGGCATGGCTCCTCTGTCATATATTTGGAGATGCCAGAGCTAAATGTCTTGAGAATAGGCGGAGCTGATTTCTGGCTAGCCAGGGGGAGTGACTCATCTCTCCGGGTAATGATAATGCTGGGGGGCACATCTCTGCCCACAGACATTGGACTGTAGGGGTAATCCATGATGGATAGCAGAGCCTCTGAGGTCAGCTCCAGCATGTCATCACTGTCTCTATCCCTGACAAGGATGGAAGAGAAGGAGCCTGCGGGTGCTCTATTTTGCTTGAAGGTTTGCTCCTGGAAGGCCCGATGCTCAAACTGGCTGGCCTGCTCACGGAATGACAACTTGGTCTCTGCGCTGCCACTCGCGTGAAGTACGTCTGAACTCGCTGGCCTTTGCTCGCCACTCATGCCTGCCTGGAGTATCTGCAGCTCCCATTTGGCTGGGTCCATAAGAGCCTGTCTCCTTGGTACCTCATAGCCATGCTGTCCTCCATGAATGCGAGCAGGCATTGACCAGACGAACCCTGACCCTGCTGTGTGGGGAGGAGAAAAGGAGAACCGCCTTTCAGACGGGCTCTCCCCTCGTGCGTCAGGACTGCAGAGAGGAGTGTTATCATCATAGACAGGGTTGTGGGTGGTGAGTGGGTTGTGGTCAGAGAGGAAGGTCACGTTGCTCTCTGACTTGGGTAAGTTGACACGGAGTGCTCCGTTGCTGCGGGCTGCAATGGCACGACAGGCAAAGGTGCTAAAAATCCTCTGGTGGTCAGCCTCCTCAATGACAGACTTTTTAGCCCTGCCCCGGCAAAAGATGGAGGTGAAGAAGAGAAAGACTTGAAACAGATAAAGACTGATAGCTTTGAGCTGAATAAAGCAAAGAAACAAAAGGTGAGGCAAAAGCAACTGTGTGAAAATATCTTGACAGACAATCTCTCTTAGTACTGTGACTCAGATTTTTATAGTTAAGCAAACAAAGCAATTGTTTTATTGGTTCAGGTTTTGGATGATTAAATATCTGCACAGTAAAAACTAACTAAAGCGTGTCTGCATTCTAAAGAAATCAAATAAACAACGATTTGAATAAACTTTATAAACTTAAAGAAATAACAAATCAAATACTGAAATAATGAAATTATTATGCTGAAATATATGAGCTCCAAAGTGTAAGCTCAGTAGCTAACATGAACCCATGCATTAGTGCAATCGGTCACAGCACTGAGAGATGTGGAGAGCAGTGAAACTAAGAGCAGCAAAGTACAAAAAGAGACAACAGATGCAAGAGGAGACATCTATGGCGATATCTTATGAAATGCACTACCTCTAAACAAAGTAAGCCTTCTCTCAAAGCCTTTCCACCCTTCATCAAGATCAATTACCAAAATAAACTATGCCACTTAAATTTCAGAATTTAAGTAAATTAATTATGTGCATATTTAAAACAAACAAACAAACAAAAAACTATAAGCAAGAGGGGTAACAAGGACATTTTTCTTGCAACATTTACACACAATACTGTTCATATTTATCGACCTCTGGCATGTTTTGGAATTACTTACTGCAGTCTGAATCCAGAGAGACAAGGGAATTGAAAATGATGAAGAAGATATAAACACAGACAGATGGTAAGAAGACTAAAGGAGAAATGTCAGAGGTGTTAATGAAAAATGAAAACATGAATGAAGCGTCGGCACAAGGGTACGGCAAGTTTCTGCATTTTAAGCTCAAATACCAGACTGATTAACTTCTGTTTACGTTTGACACCATGCTGCGTGCATACAGTAAAACTTTGAGAGCTTTGTTTTTCACAGATGGAAATGTATAATTTTAACAATATGATTGTTTTTAAGAGAAACTCTTCTTCTGCCTGGTGCAAGCTAGAAAATAAGCCCCATGTACAGAATTCTTAGCTACAATGCAATAACACCCATAAAAACTTTACTTATGCTACAGAATCAGATGTTTCTGCCTACATTTAAAAACTGTGGTGAGCATATTGTGGACGCACTTTGTAGCTTAATGTTAGGTTTACATTTTCTTTTTTAAAAATGCAATAGTGACATTAGAAGCAGTATTCCTTGAATGTGCTGTAAATCAAAATTGCTAAGCCCATCAGCTCAGCAGTTTAAATTTAGTCTCATTTAATCTGCAAACATTAACATTTCATCACACATTTAGGGCAGGATTTAATATTAAAGCTGAAATTCGATTGCGCTGATGGCAAAACACTTTGGACCTAAGCTAGGGAAGCATTTAATGTAGGCCACCGCAGGTTACATTTTTAAAGGTAACTCATGACAATCATTGAATCACTTGGACATTGTTCTGTGTTTCTATTTTTAGGAAACCATTTGCTTTTTTTATGAACTTCAACACACTCTTACCTTAAGAGAGGGTCTTGCTAAAATTCACAGGTACTCAGCTAAAAACACATAGATAAGCTAAAATCTAGTCACCTGCTGTGCTGCACCATACGGTGCAGTTTGCAGACATCAAAAGTGGATCATAGTTACAGAGACAGCAAGCAGAGAGATCCTTTGATGCAACTATTAATGTGTCTCAAGCAGTGTGGAGATTCCTGAGGTCAATCTCCAGAGCAGCCAGTGGCCATTTCAGAAAAGAGGATTGATAGAGGGGTAATATTTTTTTCTGAGCTTGAAGAAAACACTCACAGGGAGAAACCTGCGAGGCCAGATGCAGCAGCATCTGATCATGGGGACTAGAAGAAATGCGTGGGATGTGAAAATACTTAGAGGACAAGCTTGACTCACATGCTGCTGTCGCCCAACTCTTCATAGAGGTTAGCAGTGGGAGCAGCTGCCGGAGCTGCTTTCCCTCCTGGTGGTAAAGCCATCTGAATCCTGGCAGTTTTGGCACACTCTGCTTGTCGCCTGCGCAAAGTGTTAATGTGGTTAAGAATAAACCAGACACATCACTTATGCATCAAGTCTATACTATGAATTACCCATGTGTTTTGAGAAGTCATTCTCACCCCAGAAAGAGGAACACGAAGAGAGATATTCTAGATGCAAAATTCATCTCAACTTAGAAGTTTTAGCAACATCAAGCTTTAAAATTATATTAAATGTCAGAACAAAACCCCCCAAAACCAATTTGCAGCAATTAGCTATGGTATTCATTAAGGCTAGTCAAACAATTTTAATAAAATTTATCAAAACAAATAGCACTTGTCTTGTCTCACACTGCCTTTTAGGCTGATTTGTTTTGTTATCTGCGGTGTAATAATATAATAACCAGCTTCTTTTGGCTTGTAAGGGAACAGTTAATGCGGCTGCAGTCGTGCAAGTAAGATTTTAAAAGCATTTTCATGGTTTTCAGCTATGTGTTAGATTATTCAAGGTTATTTCTTTTGAAATACAGACTAAAAATTATGCAAATGCAGTATACTGTATGTGTAGGAAAAGTCATGATGAATGTGCCAGCTCAACTGTATCCAGCAGAGTGATAAGTGTAACTATAATTTTTCTTTTGAATCTAATCAAATTTTCCATATTAAGAGAAACTTTTCAGCTAAAAATGCATATTCAGTCCGTGACCTAGAAGCTGAATCAGCCTTGCTTTGTGCCCTTATGCTAGAGACACGTCAAAAGGTTGGCATTAGCTGGCAAGCATTTTGTTCATCACATGTTCACAATATTCAACTCATCTTTAAATAACTAACAATGAAGATGAAAGAAAGTAGTGTCACATACATACAGACACACACATCAAGCAATGAGGAACCACTTGTAAAACATGAGAAATTACTTACTCTTTGAACCTGATCATGATGTTTTTGATGCAGAGCAAAGAAGATGAAACAAGAAGAGAGAGAGATGGGGGACAAAAAAAAGACATGTAATTACATAACTATAATTACATAATTTGGCATGAGTGTAACCTCACAATTTTGATGCTTTGAGTTATTTACCAGCCATTATCTAAACACAAAGTAACATTTTTATATTTCAAATTGCTGTTACGTATTCACAACTACATTCAGTTCTTCGACATGAATGTGCAAATTTATGTCTTAAATAATTTATTCATCCCTAAATTTAGACAACAATGAATTATGTTGACAAACACAACTGAGATTACAACACAACTGAATTAACTTTACCAGAGTAATGTCGCCACCAACAAAGCACCATCTGCTATGACAGTTTGTGTGTTAGGTCTACTGTCATCATCAATAGTTTTCTGCTGTGTGTTTGGTCTGTGCATTTGAATAAGTACAACCGCTCTACCCATCTGCCGTGAATAAATATTTCCCAAATATTACCGTTTACAGTACACTTGCAGCATACCAACATTTAGATAAGAACCTGGCTCTTGCCAAATGAGAGTTCAATTATCGCACCAGTCTGAATGATGCTTCAAAGCAAAAAGTGTCACATTTTTTGTAGACTGCACTGTGCGCGTCTAAGAGAGAGATAGTGCCACAGAAACAGAGAGGGCACCGTCTGTTGTGTGTGTCGGGCAGAGATGATTAAGTAGCATGAAGACGCACTGTGACGGTCACAATTGGCTGTAGATGTTTGTCACAAATGAGTGTTAATTAATCTGCTTTCACACAGCATGAGCAGGGAGATTAGCCCAGCAGAGTGCGCAGTCAGCATGTCTGATGAGAGCGAGAGATACAGAGGAGGAGAGTGGGAAGTGAGAGACAGAGATAGAGAGAGAGACACACACACACAAAAAGCTAAAACTAACGCAAGAAGTGCTCTTATTTTATCTTAAATATACTTTTCAGTGATGCTGTTTGCGGTTTCACTGGCTCTGCTCTTATAAGCCACAGGAAACACGATATTAACAGTAAGCTACATTCCAACAATAACTATCCGATTCGTCTGTGCAGAGCAAACCTTTTCAATAAAACCCTGAGTGACATGCAATATCTCCTAAGACAATGACCTGCCAAATTAAAATTTATTCCCTGACATCCAGTTAAAGATGATTAATCAGTCACAGAGCCCAGTGATTATTATATGAATACTGACTGTTTGTAGGTGACCATGACGATGAGGATGGCAGGGATGCAGCAAAGGATAATGATGATTGCCAGGGCCAGGAGGGCACCCTCTGTGTAGCCGACAGCCTGGGCAGCCTTCTTCACACTGGCCACAATATCTGGGGAGCGAATCTCAAGAATGCGGCCACCTTCACCCAGGTATGGCTGAAACTCCTTATTGATTTCCAGCACGTTCCCATCGAGAAATCTGCATTCCACAAACATATCGTGTACACAAAAAAGTTTAGCGTTCACACGTCAAAAGACACTTAATCAATGTCAATGTAAAGAGATTATAATAAATGTTTTTTTTATTAAATATTATTAAAAATGTGTCAAAAGGCAATATATTAGAATTCCTCAACATAAAGCATGATGATGAATTATCTGAATCTGCAGCTGTTTTACTTCTTAAGAGGCTTTGTAGCAAGTTTATACTCTTTTACACATTATTTTTTGCAGGAGTCCCCTGCTTATTGAGGACAGCTCTAATTACTCACTGTAAACTACCTGCTCAGTAGATAGTTTACATAAACAGAGAGACCAAGTAAGTGACCAGTTGGTGAATACAACAGCTAAAGGGACACATTTTCTAATGAACGTGTAGCTTTTTAGCTCAGAGAGTAAATACTGAATACAAGACATGAATCACACTGATCATAATAATTAACATTAAGTGCAAACAAAAAGCAATTATAATATTTAGACTTTTCTACAAGTGTCAATTCACACTTCTGTTTTTGCAAAACCAATGGCATCAATATTTTCAAAAAAATTACATGCATACAAAGCAATTCATTCGCTGATGATGCAATGTTACTTCGCAAAACAAACCATTCCATATCACAAAGAATAAGCGTACAGACATATGTAACCACCATCACTTTTGTTTTTCTATATGTGAGTAGACATGTAGGTTATTAAGTGGAATCTGTGGCAATCTGTACTCTAGAAGACTGTGACAAGTGGGAATAGGTGGAATACGACATAATGCACTGAGCCACTTACAATGTTGTATTTCTCCCTCTCCTCCTGTGATCTGGCTATATGACATACAATTACCCCACAACATTGTCAGACATGCACTGCACGCATAGAAAGCCCATCTCTCTTAATCTAAATTACTTTTTCTGACAGTGTCTGTATCTAAGGAAGGAGATCTTATTAAAGCAAGGATGTGGCAGACTTCTTTTAAAATTAGCTTGTAAGTCTTAAAAGCTAGAAGTACCAAGTCGTGAAGTAATTTAGGGTTAAAAATAAAAAATTTAAAAATTAAAAAAAAAATCGGATTTTATTGCGTGTGCCACCTTACTTGAAATGATGTGGTGCTCCTCTGACAGTGGAGAGCACAAAGGTGTTTATAGATTAATTTACTACAACGCTGTTTAAAGAAACGCAGAAGTGCTTTAGAAAATATAAAATCATACTTTGCAAACAATGAAAACTACTTTTTAAATTAAATATAATACAAAAACAACATGTTAAATGTTTAAAACTGTTTACTTTTTAAATGCATGATTATTTTGAATTTAATGCCAAAGACTCCCTTTTAAAAGTCGGTGCAGGATCATGTTTGCCACTGTGTTACATCAATTCTCCTTTAAGAATTTGTGACCAGAGGAAACCAATTAAGTTTTCCCATTCTTGCTTGATATAGGATTTCTATTGTCCAATAGTCTGGGCCTCCATAGCCACATTTTCCCTTTCAGAATTTAGGGTAGTCTGAATTGAATGAAGGTACCATTTTCAATTATATATTGTGTTTAAATAACTTACAAATCATTGAACTCTGTTTTTGCAAAGGACGGTGTCAGGCTGCTAAGCATAAGGTACACGGATGCAATTCAATCAAGAGTGGAAGCAGGAACTCAGAATGGGGATGCTCTTATATGCTGGTCAAGTTTATTAAGATCTGTTGCTGATCATTTTAACAGAAGGGATGGGAAACATCAAAACAGTGACTGCAACACTTTCCTGAGTTGCCAGGAAAGAAGGCCAAGGTCTTATTTCCTCTGATAGGATGACAAAGTATCTTGTACTTATTTCTACTGTGGTGCTGTGCGCCTCTTTGGTGTTTAAGCACACTCTCTGGCAGACTGTGGGCACTCTTTAGCTTTATGTCTGGAAATAAAAGGAATAAAATGTATTGCTGGCATATCTCCCAGCCCTCAGATCAGTCTTTGAGGTACTGCAATGATGGGTGGATGGACTGATTGAAATATTCCCTGCTCCAGTCTCACTTCGTCCCTCCATGACCTCATTGCTTCCTTTCTCCCTTGTATCTTCCACTTTTCTATGACATATTTCAGTTGCAGTGCACCAGCAGCATAATCAAAGTCTTTTAAAGAAAATAGAGGCAGTGAAGTGGAGATGCTGTAGAGGAGGAAGCTAAGGGGAGTCTGAAAAAGACATATTTGCTGACTCACAGTTTGAACAGAGGGTAAAAAGAGACAGCAGGGAAAACATGCAGCACAGCGGGGACATTAGGACATCAATTTAAACCAAATGGTGGACTGGACTTCTTGTAACAAAATTCACCCACTCACTTGAAAAGCTCCTGACGTGAAATGGCCCTGTTCGTGAGTGGGTCAATGGCGTATACCATCAGGTCCGACTTGGAGTAGTCTTCTAACTCAAAGCCATCACCATGGCGACGTGGCCCGATAGCCTCTACAATCACCTTGGCACCTGGAATCTGGTCCTGGACGTGGCGCTCCAGAATACTGAGATGCACACAGATAAAACTTTGTATTCTATACTTTACATAGTATATATACTATATGTGCACATACATACACAAACATTTTATATACTTTAAAAAAAACGAGACAAATGAATTATAGAAGGTAAAATCCAGGTTCAAACCACTTCTAATGCCCAAAAGCAATATGACAGCCACCAAAGCTTAAGTACTCCAATCTGGCAGTGATTGTCCCATTGGGCAGCAGTTTGCCTCTCCACATTGGGCTCTTGGCAAAGTAAGGCTCTGATAATCCTTTTCAGGCAGGGAAAAATCCACACCTCAAATTACAGCCAATAAAGGAAAGCCTTGCCGTCTGCCTTTGCCAAGGCGGATAAACAGTTTGAGCACTCGGGTAAAATGGCCCTGGATCATCATCAGCGCTGTGCAAAATCTCAAATGGCATCACTGTAAAGAGCATAACACAACTAATGTCTCTGTTTTTCAGCCTAAAGAGCTGTGTCGCTTCTGTGAGAAAGACACAGTAAGCTCTTGAAAAACAGCTATTAACACCCATTTGCCTTTCAGATTGACTAATTAAGCTAAACACTGTGCCCTAAGAGCGGTAAAAAGATGCTTCATGAATCTCTATCATTAATTAATCTAAACTGGGAGAACCGACTCTAGAGGACAGACTCATCTTTCTAATTGGCCCATCCGTGATCTTAATTGATCGGTCAATGTTTACTTTACACACACTAACAAAAAACAACAACAACAACAACAAAAACGCCCCCAAAAATCCTACACAGTTTTTATGTAACATCCATCTTTATCATCTTCATCTAGTGAATATTTGCTTTTATTAATTATTCAGCCAACTGACTCGTACACATCACTCTAGTCCTTACATTTTTAATAGAAATTAAAGTTCGGCGTTGAGCCCAATAGACAAAACAATGCACGAAAAGCTGAATTTTTTTTTCTGTGCCAGTTTTAGCTGGGAAATCCATTCAAGAAGATAATTTCAGATGAGAAAATAGGTTGCATGGTTGAGATTAAAAGAAAAAATATAGCGAAGGACATTTGATGAAAGGAATATTTCAGTTTCATCTTACGCAGGATCTTGCTTGGAAAAAAAAAATCATTGCGTTATGCACACATATTGCTTTTTTTACATTAAGATTTGATTGGGTTGATTGGATTTTTTAAATTTTACTTTTATATTTAATGAAATTTAATGAAATCCTGCTCATGTTGGTCACTTAAATCACTCCAAGGTGACTTTAAATCACTCATAATGTAAACTGTAAAGCTGCCATGCTGGTCACTTTAAACCACTTCAAGACTTTAAATCATTCAATGGTAAATTGTAAATTAGACTGTTACTGATCCTTCTTACCTTAATGTTTAAGTGTATATTTATTCCTTTTTACCTTTAACTTAGTCTTAAGTGTATACCCATTCGCAGTCTTCTTATATTTATACTCTTCTTATATTTATTTATTGTTGTTTTTGCACTCTTCTTATATTTATTGTTATTATTTATTGTTGGGTTTTTTTGCACTGAATGGAACTGGAGCCTCGTCATCTCGTTTCTCTATACACTGCACCATATATAGCAGAGATGACAATAAAGTTAATTTGACTTTGACTGTGTCCTACCTAATGAGCTCTTCCTTCTTCTCTTCCACTAAAGTGGGCGGGACAGTGGACACAACAACCTGCATGTCCAATGCATTGACCACAGAAACCTGGGAGAAAGTGTGAGATAAAGGGAAAGACAGAAAAGAAAGATAAAAAGTACGCCCCAGACAAGTGTGTGTAAGCCAGTTATTCACATATCCTACTGCATGTTTGGTCCCATTGAAATCCTTCTTTAGGTGGACCCACTAATTGCCTGCTTGTATCTGTGCCATGTGGCAAACTTAAGAGCACCTAATTCCGATGCCAGAGTTAAGTGCATAAGCAACAGCCTCTGTGCTCTGAAGCCAAATATCCCATGTGGCTCCTGTGAAATTAGGTTTCCCCTTGAAAATTAACAAGCACCATAGTTAAGCACTCACTGATCTCTCATATATAGCCAATGTCCCACACCCTCCTTCTGTCTCGTTAGAGGCTTGTTAGCTAGACATATTTCACTGCAATAAAAAATAAGCTTGGCCACAGTCAGGAAAGATAAGCATTGAACTGGGGGCAAAGCTGAGCCCAAACACAGCGGGTGCATGCCTAAATTAGTGGGAAACAGACATGCACACAGAGAAAGACACAGACATATATTTAGATGAACGTGCACGCAGGGAGAAGTGCATAATGTTTGCAGAGTTAATACTCATGGATAAAAGAAAGACTTTAATTGGATCATCAGCTAGTGGCAGAGGCCACATATCGGGGTGTGTTGTACCTCCCGTGAATAATTCAATAGACTGGAACCAAAACATTTAATACTCAACAGAAATAAAAACAAAGCAAAACAAAACAAAAGACAGGGATCATCATGTAAGATCATAAACCACAAGGTATTAGGAAGGGAAGCTTTGCACAAAACAAATCAAACTCGCTTTCTGACATTGTTTCTTAAGGCAAGATCTTTTTTTTCTTTTTTTTTTAGAAACTGACTGATTTGTTGTGAAAAGAATCATAAATACCTACAGATCAGATTCGAAGTCTCATGTTATACACTGCTTTTTAGTTAGCATGCAGATGCCATTTTTTATATACAGTTTTACATACTGACAACACAGAAATATAATATTCCAAATAACAGGTCACACTGATCTTAAAAAAAAAAACACATCTGAAAAAAGTATCTATGAAACTTATTTTTAATATCACTTTAGAAACTCTTACCGAATATGTTTCTGCATCATTTTGTTTGAGTATGACATTACAGCCTCCCACAGCAACGCACATTTATCAGTATTTCTTTTATGTATACTTCATGGGTTCTCAATTGGGCTGATGGTCAGGAGATGATGGAGGCCCAGGCAATGATTTTTTCCTTTTTGTGTGCCTCCCTTGGTGGTTTGGCATTAGGCTCTGGCCGATACTGTATCAAGAGTTTTTTGGGACTTGATCCCTCGCTTGTAATACTGATAACTCATTTGACCTCGACTTTCCTTAATATGCCCTTAGCACTACTTGTTGGTGCTCTAAATCCCCCACAAATCTTTTTACGGTTCAGTCATCTGTCTTCACCTTTCAAAAAATATCAGTGGTTCTCATGCTTCTGGCGAAACGGAGCATTCCTGCTTTTTTCTTTAGAAAGATTTCTCTTTCTTCAAATACTGCATGACAGATGTGACTCGCTTATTAATCTGATACAACCTCTTTAAGTAATCTTAATGAAGACCCTCTAATGCAGCGAAGTAATTAACATTGCTGAGATTCATACAGTTATGCAAAAGATATGAGAAACAGAACAGGCAGATAAATGAAAACCATATTATGCTGAAATCATACTAAAATGTCTAATTTGGAACATGATATGAAACAAAGTACACATTCAAGGCATACTCCAGTAATTTCATATTGTCCTTTGATATAGTCCCAGGACTTCAGAGAGAGAAAAAAAAAGTTTAAAATTGGTGTAGCTCTTATGGGTCTAGCTCCTAAACAATAGAGATTATACTTCCTCTAATGATCCTGCAAATCTCATGAAATAATTATAATGCATTTTCAGTTTGGCACATAACCCACTGTGGAAAACTTTTTACACTGCGGTTTTTAAACAGATTAAACAAATAAACTCTAAAGTGTTCAATTAGCAAGCTTCAGATATGGTGGCAGGGTGGCTTGTCTAACCTCAAAGCCCAATTCTTCCTGCTTTTTACAGTCTTTTTGCTCAGTTAAACTGTTTGTTTGTTATGGTTTAATATAGTACATATGACACACAGACAAAAGTAGCTTTTTTTGATTGAAATCCTGCCAAAAGCCTACATGCATCTTTCCCAAAATGTTAAAAATTTGCCCTCACAAAACCAACATCTAAGATTACAATGATTCTGAAAAGAAAAAGCAAACAAACAAAAAAATGAAGAAATCCCACAACAGTTTGCAAAGGCTGTGCTGCACTTCCTTGTGACTACTAAATCCACTCAAATTTTTTGGCACAGCCATTCAATAAGGCTTTCCTGTATAAATGAATTGTGGATAGTTGACACAAAACAGCAACATTCTCTGTTTAAATATGATGCTGTGGAAGCCACACAAAACGCAAGCCTCTCCCGTGCCAGCGACTGTCATGGTTCTGGGTCCTTGTGTCCCAGCATCTTGTGTTTCTTGTATTCTTGTGATATTTTGTATTGTGGGTTATGTTTTGGTTCATTAGTAGTCTTTGGTATTCTGTTTTGAGTTTCTTACATTCCTTGTTTAGTTCCTTGATTTATTAGTATTTTCCCCTTGTGTCTTCACCCTCTGTGTGTCTGTGTTTATGTATGTTGTGTGAGTTCTTGTGTCTTGTTTTCCTTGTGTCTCATTCTGCGTTCCCCCCTGCTTTTCATGTTTATCTGTTTCCCCCAGTCCGTCATGTATTCTCTCCCTCCCTTGTGCTCCTCTGTGTTCACTCGCTCCCTCCAGTCTGCGTCTCTGTGTACTACCTATTTTACTTTGATAGTCTCCCGTCAGTGTGTGTCATGTTCTGTTTTGCTCTCCCCCGTCTCGTCTGTGTAATTAGTGCCAGCCGTGTTTCCCAGGTGTTTCCTCTTTGCCCTGTTCCCCTCTTGTATTTAGTGTCTGCGTCTTCCTCTGCTCGTTGTCGCGATCGCCCTCATCCATGGCTGTGTGTTTCCCTGTGTGCCTCATTGCGTGTTAGCTATAATTTCCCAGTCTAGTTTTGTATCGTTTTGCCATTCAGTAAATAAAGCTGTTTCTTTGAGTTTGAGTCTGCGTTTGGGTCCTTTCCCGCTTGCACACAGCCGAAATCATGACAGCAACATGCAAGTCAGGGATTAGCAGGGAATCCTATATTTATCCCTACATCTATATCTATGCATCCTATAAATAGCATCATATGGATACTTACCACCACTTCAGCGCTGCTGCTAAGACCTTTTCCATAGTCATCAGTAGCAATAACCTCGAACTTGAAGTAGGATCTGCGCATGTTCCGAAACATGATGGCTGACTTGACGATACCTGTGTAGGTCTCAATGACAAAGCTGTCCTGGCCCTCTGGTGTGGGTGGGATGATGAGGCGGTATGCCATGGCACTGTAATTCCCAGTGTCCTTATCAGTGGCCTGTAATACACAACACCAAATAATGTAGGAAATATTAAAAGTTTAAGGTCATTAAAAGGAGAAAATAGTAATCAAGTCTTTCAAAAAAAAAAAAAAAGGTGATTGTATCTGAATACATCTAAAGCCCCAGTCGCTACAAAAAAAGTGCATTCCCTGACAGAAACCAAGCAGTGAAGGAAAATTTGAAGTTTAGTTGTTGGTTGGATTTCGTGTCGGCAGAGGTCACCAACCTAGGTCTCTAGACCTGTGTGAAAGTGGCTTAGGCTACAGTCACACTAGGGAAAATTATTGTGACCATATGAGATCAACTTGCAATCTATGTCTTCAAAGACAGGAACCAGGTCTGAGACCACTCGCAGTCAGCTGCCATCCTCAAACCGACTTGAAACAAGGACAGCAATAAGACGGAGTCAGTCTGCTATCAGCTTGCATGTAAGCATCAAGTTGGCACTTACATGCAATCTGTTTCCGATTAACTGTGATAACTCTCAAATCTGTTGTCTCTTTTTAAATCTGTTGCCATCTACATCAGATGTGTAGCGCTGTACTGGAGCCAGGGGCAGACTCGCCACCTGCTGATCGCACAGAATCAAACACAACTCTCTCAGCCACAGACTGGGTCAGATCTAAGTGAGGCAAATTTATAATTTTTACATTTGTAAACAAAACAGGCAGGTAGTTCATTTAATTAATGACCAGCATTCTACCAAGACCAGAGCGAATAGGACACCCCCCCCCAAAAAAACTGTTGCTGTATAAGTGCTGATTTAACCTAAAAAGCGGGCTGAGGTGCATTAGTTTTACTGTTATTCCTCAGTTATTCCGCAGCCGTGTGACAAATCAAAACATGAACAGATCTTTTTTTTTTAATATTCCTTTTGTTCAGTAGGTTATTAAAATATGTTTGGACAGCATTCATAGATAGCCATTTTACTGCCATTGGCAGATTCTATTAATAATTCAGTGAACACACCAAAAAAAAGAAAGAAAGAAAGAAACAAATGGTATAAGAGTGGAGCTCTTCATTTATATTGATCTACTGGGGGATTTGTTTATCATTTTATTCCAAGCAGGTGTTCTCTAAAGTAGCTGACAAGATAGAAAAGAGGTGCAGCTGGAGGCTCGTGAGTTATCTCCCCCTCATGTGGTTTGTTTCAAGCTGCCACAGCTTTACCCATTGTTATCCACTGTGAAAGGCTAAAGAAATGGCGAGGGTTCCTGCCAAATCTGTGTATTCTTAACAGTTTTTGAATGATTTCTGTAAAACACCTGCAACTACATTTTTGAGCTTTTATATTACATTATTACCTTTAAGCTGATATGTAAAGCTTATTAGAAAAGACTTGCTTATTCACACATCCAGCAGCTACAGATAAAAATTACTGTTGATTTGGTGCAGTGCTTCTGGCCACCAGACAAATCCCAGTCACAACTTTCTTTTTGATTAGGTTTATACAAAAAAAACTGCTCCTGACGGAAATATGTGGCACTTCAGCTGCTAAGTGATAGGCTACACTATGTTTATCAGCTTGTGGCTAACACTCCGTCTGCCATTTGGTGCTGTATACAGTGATGTTTTTTGCTCAAAACAGCTGCCTGCTTTGGTCAAAATGATCCTGTGAGAGTGGTCAGATTGAATCAAACCACTAAATCTGTAGCCAGACAGTGAAACAGTGAACTGGAACGCACTATAAAGCTCCATAAAGCAGAGGGGAGCTGCAGAGGCAGGTGGTAATTCATCACTATGAGCAATACCTAACATCAGAGTTTTGATACATCATATTAATACTTAAATCAAAATTCTGATCTGTATTACATTTTAGTAATGACTTTTTCCTGTTTGGCTGATTTGGGAGTAATGCTAAGAACAGTTCTAAAATCAAAATCAAAACAGAAAATAATAGGTGATTCTTACAATCATCCAATGCATAGAGATTGTAATATATGAATCTTGTCAAGGCATTTTATCGCGACACAACAGAATTTGCCCATCGACCTCTGAGGCATATGTTCTGATTGGCGACTGAGCTTACAGGCAGGCATCAATTTTCACAGTACTTGTCTTGGGAAAGTGTCACTGATAAATAGGAGCAATCTCTTTTTTTTCTGCAGCGATTCGCGGGGGAGAGGGTTGGAGCTGGGGGGGGGGGGGGGAAGGTCCCAATGGAAGGACTGCATAAATCAACAGAGTGAGATATCCTCACTGGACAAAATTTGGCCGAATATACTTTATCTGAGCATCATTTATGCATGCTAAAGGTTTTATGGACACCGGGGAAAAACTGTCACTTAGAGATGTTTGTTTACAAGCTGCCATAAGACAGCAAAGGGAAAATATATGGACCCTGATAGTTAGGTCAGTATTAAAAATCTGTCATAATACCAAATAATGGACTTATAAAGTAGCTTCGAGAGCTCAAGCCATCTCCTTCTTTTTTCCTCATTTGCTTACAGTCTAGGTGGCAGTGAGTGTCACTTTTTTTGGCAACCTCTGAATCCTAAATAATAAATACTGCTACTACTTCTACTACTACTACTACTACTACTACTACTTCTATATACTCTGTAACATTTACATACACCTAAAATTACACTGAATAAATAAAGCAAACCTGTCTGATACTGGAAAATTCATCTGCTTACATAAAAATGTCTGCCAGTTAGTTGGTGTAACTCTTTTTTTAAATATTACATTATGTTACCGTTTCTGGAAAGAGTCTATCAGCAGAAGGTCAGGAGTGTCATAAATTTGTTATTACTTTTAAATATTATCCCGAGGGAGAGCAAGAGGCAATGAACTTTCTGAAATAATGTTTCACACCAGCAGTATTCCAAAGAATCATGGGCCTCCGGGGGAATCTATTGTGGAGCTTGAAAGTTTGAGAAACATTTAAACTATATTTCTTTTTTTCACTGCTTTCACATTTTAGTAGTAGATAAAGATAATCCAATTAAGAAATGAGACTAAAATAATTACACTAAGCCATTTTTCAATGGAGAAAAAGATCCAATATTAAGGAAAAATGTATGTGAGCCTCTCAGATTGCCAGTTATTTTCAAGATAAAGTCAGAACCATGTGTTCAGTCAATGGAATGAGAATCAGGTATCAGTGGGCACTCTATTGCTTTTATTTAGGCAACAAAACCACACATCTGAGGCAGTGAATAATAAGATGGATGATATTCATGAGGACCAGAAAAGAATTGCCAATGTTCACAAGGTTGGAAAAGGTCTCAGGGTCTTTCTTACATTGGCTAATTTTGTCAGCCCACCATCAGGAAAACCCTAAGTAACAAAGGTGTGCATGGTAGGGCTAGAATGCAAAACCAATGCTTCCTGTCTGTCTGCAGTTTGTACATCATATGGAAAAAATGTTTTGTGTAGGAATGAAACCAAAATAGAAGTTTTTGGTTTAAATGAGAAGCACTGTGTTTGGAGAAAAGAAAATTCTGCATTCCAGCAACTGTACTATAGCTTTCATGCTATGAAACATGGTGGCCCTGTTTGGCTACAAACTGGCTGGGATGACTTCACTGTCACTGAAAAAAAAAAAAAGAATATCTTAGGTCATGTGGTGGAATGGGCTAAAACTCCATGTCAGGTTGGAGGAGAAACTACCAGAAACATAGCTACAGTTACTGGTGTCCAAGGGGATTTTGACAGTAGCAGATATACACTATTAGATGACCTTTTACAAGATATAATTAACCATGTGTAATATTTATTTCTGGGTTTGTTTCAACTGAGTTCTCTAAGTATACTTTAAAGGGCTTCTGTATTGATGTGCTAATGTTTTAGGTCATAGTTATGTTTATATTACATATTTATTAGAGTGTCGAGAATTCTAAAGTTCACAAACTTGCATGTTGGTGTCCATTAAAAGTTGATCAAGAGGCAGAAAAGACTGAGACAAAGCTGTATTGTTCATGTGTTTTAAGGAAATCCACACTTTCTGAAATTTGAAAGCTGCAATAATTCCCATCCCTGCCTGAGGTCTCAGTTTGTACTTTACCACCACCTGCCTACATCTAATCCTTATAGTGTATTTTGCAAGATTTCCTTTTCTTTTCACTTACTAGTCTTCTATGGGCTTCAGTTTGGTACTTTTTTACACCAGAAGGAGAGCCCAAAAAAGCTCTTCCTGCAAGGCAATTATCAATATAAAAACCTGGGAGCACAGCAGAGTGCACACCTTGACTTTTT
This sequence comes from Tylochromis polylepis, assembly GCA_015107715.1. Classification (NCBI taxonomy): domain Eukaryota; kingdom Metazoa; phylum Chordata; class Actinopteri; order Cichliformes; family Cichlidae; genus Tylochromis; species Tylochromis polylepis. The sequence continues at coordinate 32,844 of VVHJ01032533.1, forward strand.
CTCGCTATGAAGACAGAGAAAGTCTTTAGATGTGCATACCTTTTCTGCTTGTACCCACAAGTACAAGTGCACAGACTGTATAACACTGAGAATTATACAGCCTACTGAAAAATATATTATGTGTTAAAGGACATAAGTCTTTTTTTTTAAATGCACTTTTATGTAAAAAGCAAGTGATAACATTACTACTACTACGACTATTACTACTAGTACTGATGATGATGATACATTTTTGCAAGTAATGCACAAAGTTGTTCTTTAAAAACTCAGTGGACAAACACAATCCTAAATGCAGCATCATACCCACAATGCCGAGTGTAAAGAGTATTTTACACAATGAAAAAGTGAAATCTTCTTGGTACAACAGGCTGACATTCAGCGGGATGTCCAGCCATGCATCTGAGAACATACTGAGATTACACTGCTCAGCTTACTCTGATCCCAGCTGTCTGTGGAAAGGCAAGCAGTGGGGGGAGCGAAACTGACAAAGAGATGTTGCAAGCAACAGGGGAGGAGACCAAACTGTGCTGCACAGAGCAAAAATTGTCACACCATGGCTGCAGGGTAAGTGTAACAAAAAGTCAGTCTTTAGTTTTTAACCCTGTTTCTGTTTGAGTTTACACAAAAACAACAAAAACGATGACAACAAAAAAAACCCCAGCTAATTGTGTTCTTACCACTATCTTGAGAACTGAGCTGAAGATCTTAGTATCTTCTGTCACGCCGCCTATGTAGAGCTTCCTGGAGAAGACAGGAGGGTGGTCGTTCTCATCCCGAACCCCAATGAACACCTTGGCTGTGTTAGCTGCAATAAATGACACCAGAAAGATTTCAAGTCCCATTTAAGCTCTTTTATTTGGTTAGCAAAGGGTAAGCTCCAACTCCACTTTTCTTAGTTTATGCAGGGCTCACTTGTGTACATAAGTGCACCTACTGTATTCATGCTTCCCCTGACCCAGATTAGCACCACCCTTACAAAAGTAGAGTCGGGACATGCAAGCTTAGAAAGTTTATGTCATCAAAATGAAGTAAACACAGCTCATTTGATTATTGGAACTGGCATTGCCCAATTTGTCTTCAAAACTGGCACGTCACAATAATTTTTTCATGGACATCAGCCAGTCTACAACTTCAAAAGACTTGAAGGTTTGAAGGCCTGAAATAATTTCCCAGAATATTTTAAAGTTATTTATCACTGAAACCATCACACAGTGTCAACAAAGTTGTTTTTTTTTCTTTCTTTCTCCGTATATGACACCATGCAGGTGTGTATTTTTCCCTTATTTGAGGAACGCATCTTTGACCCCTTTTGTTTTATTTTAAAATTGATGCACCTACCTTTTTTGACTGACTGAAAATAGTTTTATGTGGGTATATTCCCCTTCTTGAATTTTGGAAAAGCCCTCTTTATTTAGTAGTAATTTCAAGCTGCACTGAAATAACCTTTTGAAGTGGATTTGAATTGCATGCTGAAAAGAGAAACATGTTCCCTTATTACTGTCTCAGCCCCTTCCAACAAAACAGTGCGAGAAGCTATTTTGGCAAAGCCGGCAACTTTGAGCCAATAATGAGGAGGTTAATTTTGTTTTGATTGCAGCAAATATTCAGCATGGGGAAAAACAGAGTCTGAAGGATGTTGATGACTTCTCTCTCACTGCCCCCATAAGCAGATCAGGAAAACAACTGAGCCATTTTGCATTCTGTTTACCAACCAATAAGCAATAACACTCACACACTGATTGGAAAATTGCTCTGTTAAATAATAAAAATTGATGATGAAATCTTAACTTCTACACCATTATTTTTAAATGGGGTCTACCTTGTTGGGAAGTTTATTCTTCCTACAGCTTGGTGCATAAAAATGCCATCAATAAAAGCCAGTGGAAGCTTAAGAGGCAAGCATTTCGCACATTATTGGGAATAATAATTTGAAGGGCAGCCAATCATCAAGCTGCGAGAGGGTCCCTGGAGTTACAGGGAACACTGCGAGAGGCAAGGAGGCATAAAATTGCACATAATACTAAATTTGCTGGTTAAGTGGCCTTTTGTGAGGCTTCTGAAATATTAATTCTGTCCCTTTAAAAAGAAACACACATGTACAGAGTATTTCATCTGCCTAATTTGTCATAGTTACACCTATGCAATGTACAGCATAAATATGAAGAGCGGAAAAAAAATCGAGACTGCAGTTTAGGTAAAAAAAAAAAAAAAATGCAGTGTCAAGGACCATTTTTCTTCTAGTGAGATAAAAAAAAAAAGAAAAAAAAAAAAAAAAGCCAAGGGGAAAT